>JACVTC010000644.1:0-13826 GCA_016946835.1 Neocallimastix lanati (nom. inval.)
GTCAATAATCACATGATTGCTGGACTTTCATGTGCAATAATTATAAGTAGAGGTTTTTAAATAATGGTAGTTTAGTAAAATTTATTAATAAAATTATAATTTTCGTATTACATCTATGATAATTCTAATTCCTAAAATTTAAAAATTATTTATATTTCTAATATAAATAATTTAATCTATTTATAAGAAATAGGCAATATATTAATTATATATTCTAATATATAGAACTATATAAATTTTATATGTATTAAAGTATTATTATAATTATAATAATACATATTGAAATAAAATAAAATAATTATTATCAAAAAGATATAAATTTAATATTTAATAATTATTATTAAATATACAAATATGTTACTACACATATTTGTTTAATATCAGAATTTTTAAAATTTTATATTATTTTTGGTCACCTATTATTCATAAAATAAAAAAATGAGTCAAAAAGTCAATTATTATAAAAATTTTATTTTATAATATTATAATAATTTGATACATAAATCAATATTTTTATTTATTTTTCAGCCAATACATTTTCATTTTTTTTGTATAAATAATACTATATTTAATATTGCTACAATAAATAATAATATAATACTACAAATAGTTATCTTTATTATATTTATTATATTTTGATATAACTCTATTCAAGGAAGTATAAAAATTTGAATTATTACATTAATTTATGTTTGAATAATAAAAAATATTTTATATTAATTAAGGTTTGAATATTTCATTTTATATCAGTTTGTATAAAATTTTCAATGAATACATTTTTTTTTATATATTAGATTAAAATCTTATTGAATATTAATTGAAAACTATATAATATAATAAGAACATTTATTTTTAATTGATATATATAATTTTATATAGGTATTTTGAAATGTATTAATACATATAGGAAGAAAAAAAAAAGTAAACCGAATAATCCTTTTTATAAAAAAAAATAAATAAAATCAATTTCTTATTGATATTGTTTTTTGTGTTATATATATTAAATTATATTTTATTGATATTTTTCTTGGTTAATAATATATTAAATTATAATTTTGGGATATGATCTTTTATAATATTTAATTATATTTTTAATATAAATGAAAATAAAAACTTTAATTATTAATAAAATATTTTGTTAATAATTACATAAAAATAAATTAATAAATCATAAATTAATCATTTTGATTAATTATCACTTGATTTATAGTGTGATTTAGTATAACATGATATTATATAATATCCTAAATTCTACACAATACATAAAATTAATGTAAGTATAAAATTTATGATAAATTTTATGTTATGTAAATATTTAAATAATATATAAATTTATTAAGTTTTATTTTATTTTAATTATTTTATTTATTATATTTTTATATATTTTTATATATTTTTATATGTTATAATTAACAATTATATTTATTATAAATCGTTTATTATATTAGTTTATTATATTATACTTTTTATAATATTACACTAAATAATAAAATTTTATTATTATAAAATAGTTTATAATTAAAGAGTATCACATAAAGAATACTTTTTCTTTATATTTATTTATTACAGTGAAATTACCATAATCATTTATTTTATAATATTAAAATAGTTTAATAATATTAACAATATGAAAATATAAAATTAATATTTAAATAAAATAAAATTAATTTATAAAATAAATAATGAAATTAATTATATTTATAAAACATAAATTATAAAACTACCCCTAAAAGAGATAAATAAGCCGTGTTATATCAATTTTCTTAATAAAAAAAATAAAAAAATGAATCATACTTTTTTAATATTAAATTAAAATTCTTAATGAATAGTATTTAATATGATATAATATCACAAGAACAATAATTTTTAATTGAAATATATAATTTTATATAGGAAGTTTGAAGGTAAGAAATAAAAAGTTATATGTTTATATATAAAATCAAAGAAGAAATACTTTTTAAAAGGAAAAAAAAAATAAGGAAAATCAGTAATTTCTTAATTATATTTAATATAAATCGGATATTATTATATTGTTTAATGTATACCTTATATTAAATTGTATTTTATAAATTTATTTAAAAAAATATAATCATTTTTTTCATCATCAATTCATTAATTTATTTATTATAAATGATTTATGTATATAAAACATATTATATAATGAATATAAATTTTATTCTGTATACTATAAATGTATTGTTATTATTTAATGTTTTTCAATTTCAAATTATTATAATAAATCGAACCAAGCACTCTGAGAAAAAGCGTGTTAGAAAATTCAGTATTAATAAGCATGACAGAGCACCAATACTGAATACTCAGTAAGGCTATCTAGCAGGGACATTTCTGCCTCTATGGAAGTGTTGCGACAACCTCAATATTCCTGAAAGGGCGGTACACACAGGAAATAAAAAAATTATTATAATATGTAATAATGAATTATATTAAATAATAATAAATAATAATATTAATGGTAGAAGTTAGTAATAGGAATTATAGTAATTGTAGGTAGTATACCAATTATTTTATTTATTTTTTATATAATTTTATATTAAATTTTTAAAATTTGAAGATCATTATAGTAATTTTTAAATAGTTTTATTCAATCATATAAAAATTTTTAAATTTTTTTTTAATATTAAAATATTATCTTGTTTTAATTATTTTATTATTATAAAATACCATAAAAAACATTAGTACTACTATAGTTATATCTTTCCTACAGTCAATAGTTACAAAAATTATTATTTAATTATTGAAGAATTAATTTAATAGTTATTAAATTTTTCCTAATTAAAAATTACTCAATAATTTATAGATTTATTCATTAATAGATTTTAAACCTTAAATAATATTATTTTAGACTTCAATTCATTATATTTAATATATAATATGTTATTCATCATTTTGTATTATTTTGTATTATTTATATTTTTTATCTTCGTATTATATATTTATATAATAAATTAATTTTATATTAAATTTAGATTAAATATAAATTAAATATTGTTTGTAATAATTAAATTTAATGTAATTCAATTATGTTATTATAAATTAATTAAATTATGATGATTAATATATAATTTTATTTAATATCAATAAATAAATTAATCTTTTCAATAACAATTCAATAATAAATTTTTTAATTAAAATATTACTATTATAATCTTACATTCATTCTATTACAAAATATTTCAGAACAGTAATTTTGAAGTTTATCTTTTGTAAAGTAGTTATTTTTGTATTTAAAAGTCACATATTGTATTATTTTTTTTTTTTTTAAATTTAAACATTAAAATATATTTTATATATTTATTGCAAAATATTATATATAAAATCTTACAATTTTCAGTTTCAGTTTAACTTTTCAGTTATAATACTTTTATATCTGTAAAAATTATTTTATATAAAATACAGTAATTAAATTAGATTTGATGTCTAACTTAATATAATTGAAATCAATTTCAATAAATTCTAGAATTAAATAAAATATTTAAATAATTTCAATTGAAGAAAAATAATTTTTTGTATATTTAAATAGTAGATTATAAATTAAAATACAATTAAATTACTAAATACAAATTGAAAATGGAAATTTGTAAAATTTTATCAATTTTTATTGTATATGCACTGGTATCAATTATGGCCAGTGCCAAATCTAGTAACAGCACCAATAATCTTTCTCGAAGAGCTTATTTTGAAATTGTAGGTGGAAAAGATTATATGATTATGTCACATCTTAGTGGAAAATATATAACAATAGCTAATGATGGAAGTATTCATCAATGGGAAAAACTTAGCGACACTAAATCTCAAGTATGGCGCTTTGAAAGTGCCGGTAATGGAAGATTCGCTATTCTTTCAGGAAACAACGCCTTAACTGTAGAAAATGGTAATAATAAAGATGGTAATAAAATTATTTTATCACAATATCGTAAAACATCCGCTCAACATTTCATTCTTCACAAAACTGATGGTAATTATGATACCTACTATATTACTGCTGAATGTTCTGGTAACGCTGCTTTAGATGTTTATGATCAAAGCTCTGATAATGGAGCAAAAATTGATCAGTGGAATTATTGGGGTGGAGATAATCAAAGATTTTATATTATTCCAATAGATCAAGAGCCAATTGTCTATAACAACAATAATATGCCAAAAGGAGCATATCTTTTTGCTTTCTTCCAAGGTAATGCTCCAGAAAAGGAACAATTATCTTATGCTCTCAGTATTGATGGTTATAACTTTAGCATTCTTAACAATGGAAGATCGATCTGGAAATCAAACGTAGGTACTGGTTGTATTCGTGATCCCTTTATTTTAAAGGGTCAAGATGGTTATTATTATATGTTGGCTACTGATATGAGATCGTACAGTGGCTGGGATAGTAATCGTAATATTTTAAGTGCGAAGTCAAAAGATTTAATACATTGGAATGATGTCACAAGTATAGAAATTGCTAATAAATATCCTCTTACTCAAGGAGCTGATCGTGCCTGGGCTCCACAAGCTATCTATGATCATGAAAAGAATTCTTATATGATCTATTTTGCCGTTAGAGTTCCAAACCGTGGTAATAAAACCATTATGTATTATGCTTTATAGTAAGGACATGAAAAAATTAGATACTGCTCCAGCCCTTTTATTCCAACCAAGAAATGGTAATGAAGCTATTGATTCTGATATTATTTTCCAAAATAATAAATACTACATGTATTACAAGGACGAAACTAGAAAAACCATTTGTTTAGCTACTGCTGATCATGCCAGTGGTCCATATCAAGAAATTAAAACAACTTTCTGATAATGGTATTGAAGTTGAAGGTTTGTAATATTTATAATATTATTGGAACCAATAAATGGTTAATGATGTCTGATGCCTATGTCAATCAATATTTCGTTTTACAAGAAACTACCGATCTTGTAAACTTCAGAACTCTTAATCGTAACACTTATGGTTTCAACTTTACTCCACGTCACGGTTATGTCATTCCTATTACCATTGCACAATATAACGAAATTCTAAATGCCTATCCATCAGTTGGTGTTAGACCAATCTACGATCCAAACGAGGCATCACAAAACAATGATGCAACCGAAAATAATGAAGTTAAATATAATTATCCATATTGTAAGACAACTTCTTCTGTTGTCTATACTGATGATTTTGAATGGGGTATTGAGAATGATGATTGGTGTATTATTAAGGCAAAATCTAAAAATTCATCTTGTCGTTGTTGGGCAGAAAAATTAGGTTATAACTGCTGTACCAGTAAAGAAGTATACTTTGAAGATGAAGATGGTAAATGGGGTGTTGAAAATGATGATTGGTGTGGTATTTTGCAATGTTAGAAATATATAAAATTAATAATAATATAAAAATATTAATTTTATGTTTTTATAAAAAAAAAAAAAATGTAATTATTATCTGTTCCAAAAAAAAAAAAAAAAAAAAAAAAAAAAAGGATAAAGAAGTATAAAATATCTTAATTCTTTTTTTTTTTTTTTGATATTTTTTTTTTTTTTTTTTGATATTTTTTTTTTGATATTTTTTTTTTTAAAAAAAGTTAAATGAAATTGTAATTATTATTATCAGCTTTAAAATATATTTATATATTATATTTCTTTTTTCCAAAAGAATTATGAAAAATTAATAATGTACTAATAAATGAAAATAAAATAAAAAAAAAAATTAATAAAAATTAATTAAATAATCATTTAAATTATTAAATATTATTATGTAATCTTTTTTATTTATATTTATATTTTCTATTTATATCAATGAATTAAATATTATTTTTTTTATTTTTTATTATTATTATTTTTTTTATATATATATATATCTTATTTTATTTTATTTTATTTTATTTTATTTTATTAATACTTTACATATTTTATACTACTTCACTATTTATTTTATTTTATTTTATTTTATTTATTTTATTCAATTTGTACTTTTCTTATTTTAATATTCTACTATTTATTTTATTTTATTTTATTTTATTTTATTTTATTTTATTTTATTTTATTCTATTTTATTTTATTTTATTTTATTTTATTTTATTTTATTTTATTTTATTCAATCTGTACTTAATATTCATATTTCAACTATTTATTTTATTTTATTTTATTTTATTCAATCTGTACTTAATATTCATATTTCAACTATTTATTTTATTTTATTTTATTTTATTCAATCTGTACTTAATATTCATATTTCAACTATTTATTTTATTTTATTTTATTTTATTTTATTTTATTTATTTTATTTTATTTTATTTTATTTTATTTTATTTTATTTTATTTTATTTTATTTTATTTTATTTTATTTTATTTTATTTTATTTTATTTTATTTATTTTATTTTATTTTATTTTATTTTATTTATTTTATTTTATTTTATTTTATTTTATTTTATTTTATTTTATTTTATTTTATTTTATTTTATTTTATTTTATTTTATTTTATTTTATTTTATTTTTGTCCCTTAAAGTTTAATGTCTTCAAAATTATAAGCTAAGCATTCTCAATATAAATTCCAAAGGATTTTATGGATTTATTAGGCCAGAACAATATGGATTTCGTAACAGAGAAGAATGTATAAATCTTTACACTTCATTAAGAATTATATGCCAGAGACGAAAATTTGATGATAATAATACTTACCTTACCTTTTTGGACCTTAAAAAGGTGTTTGAGTTTCCATATTTAATGTTTTAATGAAAATTCATCACTTAGGTATTAGAGGTAAGTACAATAAATTTATTGAAAACCTTATACTTATCTTCCAAGGCTTATGTAAGGGTTGATGGACAATTATCAGAACCAATTAGTATTAAGAAAGGTGTTCGTCAAGGTTGTCCCCTCTCACCAATTTTATTTAACTTATTTCTAATGATATTTTTAATAAATGGGAAAATATGAAATTTCTATTGGTGATAAATTTGTTGTGGAGGTCTCTTTGCAGATGACATTATGCTATGAGTTCCAACATGATCTCAGAAAGATTATTATTTTTAGTGCCTTCTGATTTATTATTGTTTATAAAATTAGTATTATTATTTTCCTTAGAAGGAGAACATTCAGATTCTGTATTTGAATCTTTAGTATTTGTATTTAAGTTATGATTATTTTGATTATTAAAGTCTTGTTGTGAAATATTAAGATATACTTCTGTAAAAGAATGATCAACACCTACTTGTGTAATAAGATGTACAAAGACTTATTGGTTTGTGAAATTATTAAAAATACTTTGTTGAAAACTTTGCTACCTTAGCTAAATTATTATATAATCTAACAAGAAAAAATGCAAAATTCAAATGGACCGAAGCTTGTGAAAACTCATTTAAAGAATTAAAAAAAAGGAAGATTAATAACTTCTCCTATTTTATTGCGTCCAAATCCAGAAAAAAACATACATTATTGAATTTGATGTAAGTAATTATGCAATTAGTACTATTTTATCACAAAAAGATGACAATGATAAATTACTCCTTGTTGCTTATTATTCAAGTGTTTAAAAAATGCTAAAATTAATTATTCCATTAAAGAAAAAGAATTATTTGCAATTAAATAGTCTATTTCTATTTGGAGGCTTCTTTTATTAGGTGGGAAATATAAAATAATCGTATTAACTAATCATCGTAATTTATTATATGTTTTAGATGGAAAAATTGATAATCAAAGACAATACCGTTGACATTTTTTTTTTTAGGAATAGAATTTTCAACTTATTTTTAAACAAGGAAGGGAAAAATAGAAAACCCAATAGTTTATCAAGAAGATCTGACTACATGATTATACCCAAAGAAGAAAAAGAAGAATTTATTTTAAATAAAAATAATAACAAATAATAACAAAGAAGTTCCATGCTTCATTGGTATTATAAGTGATTCAATTGATAAAAATTTATTTTAAATAGTAAAAGTATTAAAGAAGTTCTATGTTTCATTGGTATTATGAGTGATTTAATTGATAAAATTATTCAAGAAACAAAAGAAGATAATTTTACTTAATTATTTTTTATTATATTTTTCCAAATAAATTTAGTACTGTTGAAACTCCCAATAAGAATATGAATAAATTTAAAATGAATAATAACATGATATATATAATAATTTAATATATATTCCTTATGTTTTAAGAACGGAAATACTGAAAAAGTATTACAGTAGTCCATCAAGTGGTCAATTAGTCATAAAATATACTGAAAGATTAATTACAAGAAATTTATAGAGGAATTATATAAAAACGTAAAAGATTATATTAAAAGTTATGAAGTATGTGTAAAAAGTAAAATATAAAAGATATAATTTAAGACCATTAGAAGTACTTATATCATTATTCATTTTTAATTTCTAGGATTTTGATTTTCAAAGGGAAGCGATATCAAATAAGGAGATCTCAATTCATTTTGAAATCAGCTGAAATCTCTTTTTTTTTTTTTAAAAAAAAAAAAAAAACACTCCAAAACAATTCATTTTTATTTAACAAAATGTATTAATTATTTTTCAATGTCATGCTGCGTATGACAAAAATAATTACTCAAATAATCAATTAATAACAATATTAAAAATTATTAATTAAAAAGTCAGTTGTAATGAAAAATTACAAATCTCGTTATCACAAAATCTCGTTATCCCAAATCGTTAGAGCTATTTTGAATACAGTTTTGAAAAGTACTCTAACCGAACTACACTTTGGTATTAATAACTTGAGTATTATGTGAGTAATGATCACTTGAAAACGTGTATTAGTTTTCAGTAAACACGACAGATGCAATTAATATTTTTTATATGATTCAAAACTCAATAATTAATTTCATATCAATTAAAATCATTCCGGAATATTTCAAAAAGTCTAATCAATCTTGTATTATAAGAAAATTTTTTTTATTATTAAATATTATTAAAAATTAATTTTATTATAGTAAATACTAACAAATATATTTTTACTAAAATTTTTTATATTTTAGAATATCATAAATTAGTCTTTTGATAGTCTTTATATATTCTTTAAAGCAAAATAATATTAAACCAATCTAAAAATAATAATATTATTAATTTAAATAAAAATATAAAATTTTATGTCATTAGTTTAGTATAAATAAACATTTTTATTATTAGTTTAATATTAATTTACATAATAATTTAATATTTTTATTAGAATATAAATTTTTATTTTATTTTTTATTAGAATATAAAATTTTTATTTTTCAATGAATTAAAAATTTATAGTTAATAATCAAATAATGATTAGAAATTTTTAAAATTATTTATATTTTACATCAAATATAATATTTTATAAATTATACTTAATAACTATTCCTAATTAATATTATTCTAATTGATGATTTTTAAAATAAAAATCTCTTTAAAATAATTATTAAAAAATATTCTTTTAAAATGTTTTTGTGTTTTACATATATTAATAAATAATAATCATTAGAATGATTACATTTTTAATACTAAATAAACTTTTTTAAAAGCTGAAAAGTTTTAAAAGATAAATACTTTAATTAATTTTTTTATCTAATCTTTAATAATTAAGATTATTATTAAAGGTTGTATTTATCAAGTAATCTTAATAGAAATTATTTAGCTTTTCATAATGAATATCATTAGCTATAACCACCATGACAAATGTATAATGTAATTGAATACATAACTATAATACTTAATAGTTTCTATTATTATTATTAAAAATTATTATTGTTTCTGTGTTTATATTTTCTTGTATAATCAATATCTATTAGATTCATTGGATCTATGATAACAACTAAAGGGACTCGATAAGAAACTTTAAAATTCTTATTAATAAATTATTAAGTTTATTGATTTTGATTTGATTATTTATTATTTATTTTTTTTCAAGTAATTAAGGATAGAAATTCTTAATTCTTGAATAGTAATAGAAAATAATGGTGTTTAATCAATTTTTTTTACTTAAATAAATCATACTATCAATAATATTTTTCTCAATACCGAGTGGTAAACTTCCAGAATAACTCTGATCTCTTCTTATATTCATCGTTTGTTATTCCATCATATCAATATTTGAGGTTGATAATTTATTATCAAAGAATTTTGACTTTGAAATTTATTCATCATTTCCATGATATATATCATGTTTATTAGATAGTATTTGGTTATAATTATTTGAATTACATGAATTATATCAGAGTTGGAGGACATTGATAATTCTTTATTATTCATGTTGATATATTATTAGTATTATATAAATTTAAACCAAAATTATTAGAATTTTCATGCTGGTCTTGTCGTAGTTTTTTTCTACGTTTTAAATTAAATTTAAAATCTCAGATACTTTTATACAGCCCCAGAAAGTATATTTATTTCATCAATTATTATTGAGTTTTCAGTTTTCAAATTTCCTGGTATCTATTTAAATGAACTAATTTTCTTAATTATTTAATAATAAGTTGAATATGGAGTTGCCTTGTTTTTATTTTATGAAAATCTAACGTTATTATTGAATATTCAAAATAAAAATAAAAATATATGGAGATATATGTAGGAATGTATAGGTTAAGCTCCGGGCTGACATGTAATGACGTAATTTAAGCGGCGATACTGTATTAATATATTATATAATATCACACCTACAGTAATTACTGTTGGCATTAATGGGAGATGTGTAACCATTATAATGTATTATTATCATAATAATTAATAAAAATAATAATATTTATTATTTAATATTTGCTTTAAATAGAATTCTTACCAGTCACATTTACTGAATCACCAACCTTTTTACCAATTTTAAAATATTTTTTTTTTTTTTTTTTTTTTTTAGAAAGAAAATTTTTTTAATAATTTAGATAATAAAAATAAAAAGGATGCTTATTAATATAAATAAAATTTGTAAGAAATTATACATACAATGGAATAATCTGAACCAATTATATTTCTCTATTTAAATTTATTAGTAAATAATGATGCTATATATCGTGTTTGAAAGTTTAAATGCATAACATCATTATTCATTTTTATCCTTCTTAATTTAAATTTATGGTTTTTATATATATATTGAAGAAATAATTGTAACAAAATAAATAGTAAGAATTATATATTAATTATAATATTAAATAATAAATAAATAAAAATAATAATATGTATTTTTTTTTTTTTTTTTTTTTTATTTCCTGTATATACATTTTAAACAAAAAATACACTTTAAATATTTTAAGATAAAAAAAAATAAAAAAATTAAAAATAAAATTTATATTTAATGATAACAAAATATTAGAAATATTAAATCTTAATGTAGAATTTTTTTTCTTCCTTTTTTTTTTTTAAGATTATGAGGAGAATACACATTATTTTATTTATTGATAATTAAAAAAAAAATATAAATATATTATATACATTGTAAATATTATCAGTAGATTCAATTTCCATAAATTTTTTTATTATACCAATCAAAAAGTAATTTAATAGGGACCTTTTAATGACTGGTATAATGCTGATAAGGAAACCTTTGAGACTAGATTAAAAAATCCTTAGACTCAGAACTCTTTAATTTTTTTTTTTAGACTAAGAGAATAACTTTATTTAATTTATAATAATAATAAAATTACATGATTTAAATGAAAAAATAACAAATAAAATACATGAAATAAAATATTATACATTATATAATTATAAAAGTGTGTTAGAAGCAATAGCCTCTAACTTCTCCCATTCCTCGATAATAACGCCACGTCCATTATTACGAGTAATAATCTCAGTATTAGTGTTATCCTACGAATCTGTATTATTCTTTCACCGGGAGGAAGTTTTTGATTTCTGAAATAAATCCAAAATCATTTTCCTTGTAAATAATTGCTTTTTTTAGTTTTTGAGGGTTTGAAAACATCTCTTTCCCAATAAAACTTTTTTATTTCCACTTGTTTTTTTTATCATTTAATTTCTTATCCAAAGTCCTTGATTCTTTACTCCATGAATAATGTGACATAGTAGGAATATTATTAGTGAGATGATTAATAATACATGATGAGCTTTTCCATTTTCTAAAGCAGTGTAATTGAAATATAGCACAGACAGCTGAAAGAGGAGGTATTCTCAATTCACGATTAATATCATAGAGACTAACATAAGAATTGCGAGATTTAAATACATAACTCCAATAAAGTCCTCTATTAATAATTTTTTGAGCTTTAGAACATCTACTGTTATTTGAATCAAAGAGAGGAGCATAATATATAACAAGACTAAGAATAAACGAAATTAAAACATATTTCTTTGGGAGAGGAATAGATTTATTAATAAGAAATCGAAAGTACGAATTTAACTTGACATTTAAATTACAGTTTAATTTGGATTGTATAGGTTTCAATGATAAAGATTCATCAAAAGGAATACCAAGGAAAGTACAGTTGTCAGTTTCAGGTAATTTGTTAATGTTCCAAATGACACAAAGATTGAAGAATTGAGTAGACGGCGAGTAAATGCTACTATACAGAAAATCTTTTACCATTGATTTAGTTTCAAAAAAAGAAAATTTTTTGTTGAATTTCTTAACATAACTGAAAGTTCGAATTTCGTTGGTTTTGATCCAATTAATTTTATATATAGGAAGGCATCTAGTGAGAAGAAATAAAATATTTAGATAGTAAGTGGGTTTATCATAGTCTATCCTTAAAATGAAGTAATTTTCCATATAAGGTGTGTGTTTTTTTGAAATTCCATGAATTATTTCATTGCAATTGGAAATACGCTTACTAAGAAATTCCCAAAGTTTACTAACAGACTATGATTGAAGATCATGAATAAAGATAAGAATGAAATCTTTATTCAGAATATCGTATTTTCGAAGGCCTCGCTTCAAAACAGGTATAGTTACTGAATTTGAAGAAGTATTATCCATTTCAAGAAAGCTTAAAAAAATAAAATAAAAGAAGTAAAAAATAAAAAAATAATAATAATAAAAAATAGATAAATTTTTTTTTTTTTTTTTTTAATATATATAATAAAATAAAAATAAAAATAAAAGAGAAAGCAAATTCCCTTTAAATAGTATATAAAAAAAATATTAGTGTTGAATATATGAAAGCTTGAAATATATAATTGTTCTTGATGATTTAATAGTTTTTAGATTTTGTAAATAATTGATTTTACCCAGTATTGCTGATATAATATTTATAAATTTACGCAAGGGTTAGAAATTTATTGATACAAAATTACTTGTATATACTGTTAAAATGAATAATCGTTTCTTTTTATCTTTTGACTGATTTTAATTCTTTCAATTAATAAAGCTCTTTAAGATGTTAAAAATTTTCTGTTGAATAATCATAAATTATCTAAAAGTATATTTAAAAAAGAAAAAAAAAAAAAAAAAAAAATATTAGTAGAGAAAGACTATAAAAAAGATTCCCATCCATTAAATAATGTCTTAAACACAAGCTTTGGAGTGAGTCAATCTCCTACATTTCCATTTTACAATAGCTACATGAAAGTATAAATACTATAGAAAAATACATATATAAAATAATACTAAAGTAAAAAAAAATACAATAGATTCATTACAATAATAATATGTAGAAACTACATGATATTATAAATTATACAACTCCAATGTTACTACATATCCAGTTTAATACAATATAAAACATCAGGTTCCATTCTACAGTCTTCTAGTATTCCAGTTTTCTCTCTTCGTACTAGAAACTACTTTAGAAAGGATAACCATCGATTATCATCAGAATCACAGAAAGCTGCAATTAGTACATCTGATATAGGCTATTCCTTTTCCATCAACCCTCCATGGATGGAAATAACAACCTCAGATCAATTAAAGTAA
>JACVTC010000645.1:0-7500 GCA_016946835.1 Neocallimastix lanati (nom. inval.)
AAAAATATATTAAATTAATAATAAGTATTATATAATAATAATATTTTAATAATAATTAATAAATTAAAATTAAATTAAAAAAAAAAAAACAATGAAATAATACAAAAAATAGTTAATCGATTTTATAAATAAACGATTAAAATTTAAACTAATTAATTAATTGAATGACGTTACTTAACAACGAATAATATAATAATTAAAAATAAAATGAAAATGAAATAAAATAAATAGTTTAAAATTAATTAATTTCAAAAATAATTTCAATATTTTAAATTTCTTTTTTAGTTTAAGAATAAAAAAAATTTTTTTGTAACATACATAAATTTAAAAAAGATTTAATTTTAAATTTGTTCTAATTTGATCTTTTTATAAACAAATTATTATATATGCATAAAATTATTTATAAATTAAATTTTTTATTAAAATTATATCTATATCTGTATAATTGATTCTAATTTTTTATATGAAATTGTATTTTTAAAAGTTATTTTACTGATTTAGAGATACAGAAAGAAAAATATTTTAAATATATGCTTTGTAAAAAATGATAATATATAATATATATTGAATAGTTTTTTTATTATTATTATGATTATTATTATTATTATTAAATAATCATTTTTTGTATTAAATGAATATCATTCATATTTAAAGCTTCATTTATTATAAACAAAATAAAAAAAAAATTAAAGAATAAAAAAAAATAAAAAATAAAAAAAAAATAAAAAATAAAAAAAAAAAATAAAAAATAAAAAAAAATAAAAAATAAAAAAAAAATAAAAAATAAAAAAAAAATAAAAAAAAAAAAAATAAAAAATAAAAAAAAAAAATAAAAAAAATAAAAAATAAAATAAAAAATAAAAAAAAAAAATAAAATTATAATATAAATAAAACCTGAAGCAAATTTTTATATTTAATTAAAATTATGTAATAAACAAGAATAAATAAACTTTGTATTTTTTAATGATAAATCTTTGGTAATAATAATGATATTATAAATCTAATTATTTATTATATACTTTTTTTTTAATCCTTAAATAATATCAGTTAGCATTAGCCCTTATTTAAATTTATTTAAGAATATTAATAGTGAAATAATAAATACATTGATTAAAGCTCATTTATTAATACCTTAACTGTAATTATTTGTTGATTCTTTCTTGATTAATTTTGTTTTATTGTTTGTAAATGTTAATAATTTAAATTTAAGTAAAATATAAAAATATGTAAATATTTCTTTAAAATTATACTTTATTATTAAAAATTTAATAAATTATTATAAATATTAAATATTTTTATTTTATTATTTTTAATGATCTTTTTTCTTTTTAATAATTAAATAAGTAAAAATTATATTATTTTATACTTAAATAAAAAATGATATATGGAAATATTAAAATTGCTTTATTTTTTAGAAAATTAATTTAATTTTTCCTTTTAAATTATTTTTTATATTTGTACTTTTATTCACTTTTATAAAATCTAACTTTGTAAATTAAGAATATTAGTTACAAATAAATCAATTCTGATTGTAAGAGCTTTAATATATTCTATTAACATATTATCTATATTCATATTGAGTTAAAATATTAATTCGAATAAATCAATTTTTTAATTAATTCATTAATTATTATAATATTTAAAAATATTTAGAAATCAGTATTTACTACTAAAAAAAATATAAGCTAAAAGTGTTTTATATGGCAATGGTGCATTTCGCCATTTTTTTGAAAGCATGTGGCGTATTAAAAAAATTTGGTATATCGCCAAATTGCAATTCGCAAAGTTGAAAATTATTAAATAAATAAATAAATAAATAAATATAGATAAAATTAAATATTATTAATATTGAATAAAAACAAGCAAGTTTAAAAAAAAATATTTCGAATCAATATTTATTTATTTAATCATTTATTTATATCAATACTCCACTTAGCGAAATGCAATCTGGTGAAATGTAACTTGGAGACAAGCAACATTCTAATACTACGCCATTTGGCGAAATGCAACTCTCCCGTTTTATATAAAATTAAATTATTTCGAGAATTAGATTAAAAATAAATTAATTATAAAGAATTAACCCTTTAACTTAAAATAAACAATTAAAAGAACTTTGGTTATCTAATTACTTTAAAAGATATTTCATAATTTCTATTTAAAAATTTATTAGAGTTTTTTTTTTTTTTTTTTTTATAATGAACTCCTCATTAAAGATTTAAATAATATATACAATTAATAAAAGTTACTTATAAAAATTTCTCTTTTAAAAACAATCTCTTATTAATATATTAATATATTATTTTTTTATTTATTTTAATTTCGAAATAAGCTCCTTTTTTTTTTATTTTATAATATTTTTTAAATTTCAAAACATCTTATTTTATTTCTTGATATTAGATTATTTATTTTTCATGACTAAACATATTTTATTAATTAATCTTTAGATTACATTCAATAATATACTCTATTAATTAATTTTAATGTATTAATAAGGTAAAATATTAATTATTAATAATTTTACTTTTTAAAATAATAATTATGATATTACGTATTTCCAGAAGGTTCCTCTTGAATTATAATTTATTACTCTAAAATAAAAAAAAAGTAAAATTATTTATTTATAAAAAAAATATATCATGTATAATTTAAAAGCATAATTATAAAAATAAATTCATAAATATTGTTAGAAATCTAGGTATTAAAGTTTTATAGATATTGTAAGGAAGACTAAATTTAGTAAAAGAGTCGTCATGGTCTGGTGGTAACACACCATGACTATAATACCGAACTCCCTGGGTTTGGCTCACACCATATCCCAATCTCTAAAAATTTTAGTTCAATATAACTAGATTACTGTAGAAAGTACTAGAGTTTCTTCGGTTGAAAATTCCATTCATCGAATGAAACTAGAAGGTTTCTATTTTAATAATTATTATTTTTATTTTCTATAAGATTCATTTTCTAGGAAGAAATCACGATTTCTCGAACTTTCGTTAAACTAGACTTTTTCAGAAACTATTTTCGAAGATATCATGTATTGGTGTATTTGTTTTCTATTATATATATAGATAATATTATCATTTTCTCTTCTGACTTGGAAACTCATTACAAACACCTAACCGAAGTATTTTACAAGATTTAGAGAAGTTAAACTATATGCAAAAGCTTGAAAAATGTATATTTTATGTATCTTTTTTTTTTTTTTTTTTTTTTTTTTTTTTTTTTTTGGATTTTCTTCAGCAAAAAATATCTGTTGACGGTATTTATATGGATCATGCTAAAGTTTTCTCTCTTTTAAAATAACCTGCTCCTACCAACATCAAAGAATTTCAATCATTTTTAGGGCTAGCTTACTACTGTTGGTCAATTCATTTCAGGATTTGCTAAGCTAGCTCACTCACTTAATATTCTTCTCAGAAAAAAATATAAAATTTGTATGGTCTTCTGATTCCCAAGAAAAGCCTTCGATATTAATTAAATCTGAATTTTCTTCTGCCCCTGTTTCTTCCTATTCAAATTATGATCTTCCTTTCATAGCTGAAACAGATAGTAGTAACTTCTCTATTGGTACAATTATTTCAAAAAACATCACCAAAAGATAATAAATTCACTCTGTCGCCTTTTTCTTCCAATCACTTATCCAAATTGAAAAGAATTATCCAATATATAGACAAAGAACTTTTAGCAATTACCTCGACTTTAGAAAAATGTAGACATTTACTTGAACATACGGATATTTCCCTCATTATCTTCTCTGATCATCGTATTCCACTTTACCAAAAGAAACCCCCCTCAAAAAAAAAAAAAAAAAAAAAAAAAGACTCAAAAGACATGTACTCAGGTCACTCATTTTATTTGAGTTTAATTTCAAAATCGTATGACGCTCTGGATCATTGAATGGTAAACCAGATACAATCTTCCGTAGACCTAATTACCTCTTTCCTTCAGGTTAACCTTTTAGTTCTGACACTCCATTTTCTGTAGATAGTTTGATTTTCCCCCTCTTACAAAGCTTATTATTTAACTTTTTTTTCTTTTTTTTTTTTTTTTTTATACTTTTTTTAAACCTTGGTGCGATGTCTAAGAATTCCTCAATGTATTCCATGGTTTTTTTTATCACTTTCAGCCTTCTTTTTTTCTTACTTTCTGAAGAGCTTCGGTACTTCATTGATTTCCACTTCATAGCATTTATTCTTGAGTACTTCTAATATTAAACCCTTTGGATTTTATAATTTACCAACAATGTTCCAAAGGAAAATGAGCAAAAAAGGAAGAAAATGGGATCAATGCCTTGAAGTTTGAGAATGAGTAAACATTAGAACACTAGATTTTCATGTTTTCAATTTATATATATATATATACATGGAATGACATGCCACCTTTTGACTTATGGATTAAAGATAAAAGCAGGAGAATTTGACCAAACATAGAGGAATCTTTGATACAAAAATATAGTGACCATTTAAAATGGATCATTATTAGCAATAATTAAAATAAAAAAGTTAATATAAATGAAATAAATGAAATAAATAAATAAATAAATAAATAAATAAATAAATAAATAAATAAATAAATAAATAAATAAATAAATAAATAAATAAATAAATAAATAAATAAATAAATAAATAAATAAATAAATGAAATAAATGAAATAAATAAATGAAATAAATGAAATAAATAAATAAATAAATAAATAAAATAAATGAAATAAATAAATAAATAAATAAATAAATAAATGAAATAAATGAAATAAATGAAATAAATGAAATAAATAAATAAATAAATAAATAAATAAATAAATGAAATAAATGAAATAAATGAAATAAATAAATAAATAAATAAATAAATAAATAAATAAATAATAATAATAATAATATTAATCTATATCTATATTAATAAATGCATTTGTAATAATGTAAAAATGTTAAAAGAGAAAATAAAAAACATTCATTTAGTTTATATTGTCTTTAATGTATTAAATATAATTTATATGCTTTCAGAGCCCACCAGATTTCAAGTTTAAGTGGAACGAACAAACTATTATTGCTTCGTTGATACGACTTTAAAAATAAAATTATAAAAATTAATATAATTTTGGTATAAAATGTTAAAAACTAAAATATATTTTAATTTAAATAAAAGAAAGTTTGGTATATTAATAATTAATTTAAATAAAAGAAAGTTTAATATATTAATAATTAATTTAAATAAAAGAGAAGATAAATCCATTAATAAAAATTAGGATTGATTAAGAATATACTAAATATATATATATATAATATTTTTAAGCTAGTTTTTTGAAAAATAAGTTTCAGTTTTTAATTTATGGATTTATTTAATTAGAATATTATTATTTTTTTAGAAGAATAGAATATTGTATATTATACTTTTTTATATATGTTAATATATAAGATAATTCCAATAAAAAAATTTTACAATTATTTATATGCTACTTTTTTTTAAAAGTATTTTATAATTCATATAAGGTTTCTTATATTAATGAGTGTCTAATCCATAATTTATTTTTTTTGTAATATTTTAGAGAATAAAGTTTTTATTTATTTTATTTTAATGTTAAGAATGTTTGTGTATCGTTTCATTTAAGACTTTTTTTTATTGGCTATTGAAAGATGGTATTAAATTTTTAAAATAATTAAAAAAAGTTTTATATATAAAAATAATATTATATATTATATATTTATTATATATTATATATATATATATATATATATATATTTTTTTTTTAAATTTACTTTTTAACTTTAAATTTTAAATATATTTAAAAAAAAAAAAAAAAAAAAGGTTTATTTTCATTTATTTTCATTTAGCAAAGAACGAATAATAAAAATAGAAAGAAGGTTTGAATAAACAATTCATAAATCATTGGTGTACAAGAAAAAATAAAAAAAATTCTTTTATTGATTATTTAATATCAAATTATAATTTATTGATTAATTAACTAACAAACAAATAAATGATTAATAAAATGAATAAATAAAAAATAGAAATAATGAATTAATAAATAATAAATAAATAAATAAATAAATAAATGAGTAATGTTTCATATAAAAAATAAACAAATTACAAATAATTAATAATATTAATAAATAAATAAATAAATAAATAAATAAATAATATTAATGAATGAATGAATAATTAATTAATAATATTAATAACTAACTAACTAACTAACTAAATAATTAATAAAATTTTAATTTTTATAATTTTTTTATTATTTATTATTTATTAATATTGTAATACAGTTAATATTTTTCAATATTTCATATTTTGTGCGTAATTTTTAATTATAAATAAAATTAATCTATTTTCACGTTTTTTTTTTTTTTTTTTTTTTTTTTTTTTTTTTTTTTTTTTTTTTTTGGAAAAAATATAAATATAAAATAAATTAAAAAATAAAAAAAAAATAAAAAATAATAAAAAATAAAATAAAATAAAAAAAAAAAATTAAAAAAAGTAAAATATAAAAAAGAGAAGAAAAGGAAAATATTTAATTGCTATATAAAAATAAAACTTAATAATTAAATACAATATAAAAATAATTTTAAAAGAGTAAAATGTATTAAAAACGTTTTCTTTTTTAAAAAAGAAAAATAAAAACCAAAAGAATAATTATAAATTTTTTAAATACAATTACTTTATAAAATATTTTTTTTAAAATAAAAAAATTGAAAAAAAGAAATTACAAAAATAGTTTTAAAATAAAAGCAAAAATAAATATTAAAAGTAATAAAAGATAAATAAAATAAAACAAAATAAAACCAAAAAAAAGAATAAAACTTATATAAAATTAAAATAAAAATAATATAATCAATAAAACAATTTAAATAAATTAATTTAATAAATAAAATGAAAATAAAATTTTTAAACATATTATCAATATTAATTTCAATTACATTTTGTAAGTATTATTAACAAAAAAAAAAAAAAAATATATATATATATATATATATGAAGCTAGTAGCTATTTTATTATTATTATTATTATTTTATAAATATTTATATTAAATTTCTTTTTATGTATATTTCAATTTTTTTTTTTTTTTTTTTTTTTTTTATTTTTTTATTTAGTTAATTTAAAAAAGGTATTTGCATATGATGAATTTCTTGCAAATACCACTCGTCCAGAACTTTTTGAACTTATTGATTTTAAGATGCCAACTTTTAGAATCACTTTAGATGATGAAAGTTTTGAAAAATTTTATATTGGTTTGGAATGTGAAATGGACCAAACACCTCCATTCATGAAAAGAAATGAAAAGTGTTATACTGCCTCTTGGGTTGATTTAAACTTTGCTTTAAATAGAATAATTAGTAAAGAATATATTGATGTGGATGCTCTTAAGAAATCAAATGACTATCAATTAGTTCAAAATGTTCTTGAAAAGAAAAATCATGATATTACTTTAGAAGAGTTTGAAAACATTGTTGTTTCATACTCTAATCACACCTTAGAAGAAATATTCACGCATCCCTATGGAC
>JACVTC010000646.1:0-13723 GCA_016946835.1 Neocallimastix lanati (nom. inval.)
CCCCCTAACCCCTAACCCCTAACCCCTAACCCTAACCCTAACCCTAACCCTAACCCTAACCCCTAACCCCCCCTAACCCCTAACCCCTAACCCCTAACCCCTAACCCTAACCCTAACCCTAACCCCTATCTCTAGAAATTCCTCTCTAGATAAGTGATTATATTTTTATGATTCCACTCGGTGTCAAAAATTTTTGGACAAGGATATTAACTTCTAAAAAAAAATAAAAAAAAAAAAGAGCTTTTTATGACTTTTAAACAGTTAAACGGACAATGATATAACTTATTTTATTTTCCTAATCATCATAAATTTAATGGTTTCAATAAGTTATTGCTTGAACCAAATATTTTTCAAAAAAAAAATAAGTCTTATATGATTTCGTAACGGTGAAGCGGCTTAAATTAAGGTACTTTTTAATTATAAATAATAGGAATCAACTGAGACTCTTAATCGCTTAGTTTTATTAAATTCAGATCTTAGTTTTTATGGATTGATTTTGACAATTTTTAAATTGCTGCCTTATTGTCGATATTAATGATAACATAATTAATTTTTTATGTTTAATTAATTTAAAATATTAAAATACCATAAATTATGATTGGCAATCATTTACACTGCAGTACTCGGATTCAGCTGTCGAAGTAGCTACATATTTTTAAAGTTTCGAATACCAGCTGGTGGGTGAGGTACTAATCATCATCAAAAAATCCAGAGATATGTATTTTCTTGACTCTACATCCACTGCGTAGTCAACATCTTCAAATATTTTTAATTGTCTGTCCTTCGTGAACTTAATACCATAATCCATTGTTATATTTCAGATACTTAAGAATTCTTTCAACATTAGTTCAATCCTCTAATGTTAAGGATTCTTGTTTTCTTCTTGCTGCTTTGTTGACAGCAAACAATATATCCGGTCCGGTGCAAACTCCAAGGTAAATAAAATTATTTATTTCACTTCTGTATAATGTTTCGTCACATGTTCCTTTTAGTAGTTCAGAATTTCCATTAGATTTTAAATTTTTGATAGGCAGAGAATTAGATTGTTTGAATTTGACTAATAAATCTTAAATGTACTATTTTTGATGAAGAATTAACCATTATGACATTTCTCAAATTTTATTCCTATTATGAAATCGACATCTCCTTTATCTTTTATATTGAAATACATTTTAATTTCTTCCTCTACATATATAATTTTTTTTTGCCTTACCTGCAAGTAATATGTCGTCCACATATATATAATGCAATAGATTTCTTTTGTATTATTTTCTTTAATATAAATACAAGGTTCACTTACCAGTCTTCGAAAATCCATTTTTATCAATGTATTATTTAAGGTTTCGTTCCACTCCCTTACCTGCTTGTTTAAACTCACAATGAGCTTTGTTCAATTTTAAGTATCCTTTATTATACATAGGATTTCCCTTTGGTGCTTCAATGTAGAAATCTTTATTTAATTTCAGCATTTAAGTATGCTGCATTGATATCAATTTCTACTATTTTATATTCTCTCTGGATTGAGATTGCAATAATTATAAAGAATGAATCTAATTTTTAATGTTGGTGAAAAGGTAAAAGTATAATTGATACCGTATCTTTAGGTATAACCTCTTGGAACTAGTCGTGCTTTTCTTTTTATAATATTTCTATTTTTGACGTTTTTGAATCCCTTTTATACTTAAATACCCATTTGCAGGATACAATATTGACATCATTTGGTAAGAATTGAACTTCCTTAAACACATTTAATTTCTTCATAATGTAAAATTCTTCATTTATTGCATTTATCCATTCTTCTTTATCAAGGTGGTAAGAGATATCATCAAAATCTTTTGGTTCTCTTAATTCGTTATCGTTATAATATGGGTTCTTTTCATGTGTATTATTTCTGTATGATTTTATGTTGAGTTTATTATTATTATAAATGATATTATAATTGTTAATATGTATTGATTCGATATTGGAGATATGATTTAATTCATATTACTTCTTCTACTATTAATGTCAATATTCCTATTATTATCAGCACTGGAACTGTCGTTTATTTCTTTATCAATTTTTAGAATTATTACTAGTGTATTTGTCAATTATATAATTTGGACGGATATCATCTGGGTCGTTGACAACCATCGATCTATTTTGTTGATTGACAGCACTTATAAAAAGGAATTCATCTTAATAGAGCTATTGATTTAACCCTTAAAACCATCAATTCATAGACAAAAACAATTTATAGATAAAAAAAAATATGAAACATCTGCAAAAAAAAAAAAATTACTTTTATTTATTTTTTTTATGTTTTTTATTTTTTTTTTATTAATTATTTTTTAAAAAATGAAAAAAGGATTTCATCCTCCTCCTCTTTTATGTTCAATTGAAAGAAAATAAAATTTATGGAAGAAGGAACAAACGATAAAACTTTTTTTTTATTTGAAACATTAAAAGAATAATCTATTTCTTTTTTTTTTCTTTGATAATACATTTTTTTAGTATTTCTAGATAGAATTACTATTCGTTAACTTTAGTTTGTTATCATTAAAAAAAAAAAAAATTTCAACATTTTTTATTTCTTTTTTAACTTTCTAATTTATATATATATATAATTTTTTTTTCTATTATTATTATTATTGATATATATCCATTTTTATATAGAACATAAAACTCTAGTTTTTATTTTTTATTTATATCATTCATTGAAATTACATTAAACCTTTATATTATTATTTAAAAATACATTTTTAAAAAAAAAATAGACCTTTCCCTATTTGAATGAAATAATACATATTAAATAAATTAATGGTTTAAAATATATCGTTAAACCCAATTTATTTTTATTTTTATTTTTTTTTATTAAACATAACTATTCTTTATTTATTTTTTACATTAATTTTTTATATTTATATGAAAAAAAAAATTTATTCAATTATAACAACAATAACAATATTAATTTATATTTTATTTTTTGGAATAATAATAAATAAAAAAATAAATAAATAAATAATCATTAGTATTAAGTATTAATACTGTATTTCAATTTTATTTTTTCTTCATATTTTTAACTCTATTATTTTATTACTTTCTATTAAAGTTATTTTTATTAATATTTTATTAAGTTATAATTTTATTTTAGTAATTACATGAGTTGTTTATGGAAAAATATTAAGAATATTATTGGATGATTATAATCTTTATTAACAAGTTTTCACATACTAATTTTGACATGTGACACTTTCAATGTAGCTGCTATTCCAACGAATCACAAATTTCTTTTAATTTTGTCTTTATCAAAATTTAATTGCTAATTTACTAACATTTACGATTTTTGATCATTATAAAAAAAAAAAAAAATCAGTAATAAAGTTTTATTTTCTTCTTTAGATTAAACCGAAATATTTATTTAATTATTTATTTATTTAATTTTTTGAATTATCCGATTTTTTTTATATCATTTTGTTGAATGATTTAATGAACCTTCAATTTTAATATCCTTTTTTTTTTTTTTTTTTTTTTTACCTTTTTCCTTGATTTTTTTCCTCTCTATATTCAAATTCATGTAATATATTCTTCCAGTTTTTTTTATTTTTCGACTTCACACTTAATGACAATAAGTTTTTATTTCTTTCCAAAAGATATTAAATCATTCTTGTTTTGAACAAATAAAGATATTATTTTTTTAATTTTAAAAATATTAGTAATTTGAATCAATTTAAAAAAAAAAAGTAATTATAGATCTTTTTTCTTTTTTTTTTTTTTTCTTCTTTCAAAGTTTCAAATTTTTTTTTTTTTTTAGATTAGTAAAATGTATAATTATTATTTCCTTATACCCCATATCTCTTATTTTTTTTTCTTCATCTCTAAAGATTAAAATACCAATAATATTTTTCTTTTTTTTTTTTTTTTTTTTTTTTTTTTTTTCTTCGTTATCTTCCATTATCAAAGATATTATAATATTAAGAAATTTATTATAATTCTATTAGTCATTTAATTATATTTATATTCAGAACTTTTTTTGGCAAGGATGGTTGTTATAAGTTTTGAGGTATCCTAAAGGGATCATCTTTAACAAATCTTCATCATTTTTGTACCTGAAATTTCTATTTTTTTTTATCAATTCATCTGCATTTGTTAATAGACACAAAAGTAAAAATTATCATTTTTTCTTTTTTATTATAACCAAATCCTAAAATAAAATAGCTGGTTTTTCTTTTTTTTATATGAACTTTTATATTATTTACAAATAAATCAAAGTTTAAAAGTTTTTCCAATAAAATGATTCGTTTTTTTTTTAAATCATTTTTTTCTATTTCTTTCATTACCTTTTTTCATCTTCAGTTTTTTTTTTCTTCTTCTCCTTTACTTATAGAAAAATTCTTCTTCATCCATTTTATTTTCATCGTTACCTTCAAGCTCATTTTTTAATTTATTTTTTCTTTATCTTCTTCAGTTAAATCTTTTAATTTTTTTTGTTCGCTGTTGCATAAGTTGTTACCCTTTCAGTTTGGTATTTCTCTATTTAAATATTGAAGATTAACCATGAGATTATCATTTTTACGATTTAAAAATATCATTTCTGTAAATCAATGGATATTCTTTAGTTTTAAAATAAATGTTTAAACGGATATTCGTATTTGAGGAAAAAAAAATTTTTATAATATCTGTCATAGTTAAAAAATATTTTAAAATTAGATAAATAAAATAATCACAAAAATAATTATTATTAATTATTTTAATTTCTTTATAAATAAATACTCTAGCTAATAAATTATTCCATCCTAAAATCATATAAATAAAAAAAAATTATTTTCTTTTTTTATAATAATTTAAAAATAATATTTAAAACCTTTTTTTAACTTCATCTAGGGTAAGAAGAAGAAAGGAATAAAATACTTCAACACCAAAAATCCAAAAAAACTGAAAGCGAAGAGTTATTTTCCTATAAATAACTGCAACTCTCAAATTCCAAAAAAAAGAAACAAAGTAATACTTTGTTTATAATGTATAAAAATAACTTTGAGACATTATATGTCAGCAAAAAAAAAAAAAAAAGAAAAGTCATATTGTTAAGTTAAGAAAAACGTTGACATTAAAGACAACAACATAGATAACAACAATTCCTGTATAAATTTGATGGATTCTTTTTTTTTTTTTTTTTTTTTTTTTTTTTTTTTTTTTTGTCTATGATCAAGGCACATCTAACCCAACATTTCAAAAAATGAATGTTTTTTTTTTAGTTTAATTGGATTAATAACCAACTAATCGCCCTGGGGAAATAACAAAAAAAAAATTCAAAAATCATAAAAAAAAACTTACTATTCAAATATGGATTATTTTTTCGAAAATCTTTTTTACAAAAAAAAGGTTCAAGAACAAACAAAATAATAAAAAAATAATAAGAATTTAAAGGAAAGAAATTCAAAAAAAAAAAAATAAAGATTTAATAGGAAAAAAAAAAATGAAATTTTTTTCAATAAATCATGGACGAAACATCAACATTTTTCATAGCAATGCTCTCCAAAAAAAAAAAATAAAAATATATTATTTACCATTAATAATCTTGAAAATATAGAAAGGAAAGGAAAAGAGGAAGATAATAGTGGGATTCGATTAAAAAAAAAAAGTAAAAGCTGGAATATTCTAATCCTAAACAGAGCTTTTGCCTGGAAAAAAAAAAAAACTAAGATTCATATAACGACTACTTACTACTTTTTTTACGTTAACAAATCAAATCAAAATCAAAAATTAGGAAAAAGATGTTTTTGCGAATAGTTTCAATGAAAATCATTTCCTGAAATCATTTTTTTTTATACCATAAAAGAAAAATTAAATTAAAAAATTAAGAGGCCATCACCTAATGATTATTCTTAGTACACAAACATTAGAAAAAAAAACCTAACTATTTCTAAAAAAAAATCATACAACTCCAAAGTATTCCCATTCAATATTAATTAAAAAGTATTTTATTTTTATGTTTTTCAAAAAAAAAAAAAATTTTTTTTTAAAGAAAATAAAATTTGATAACTGTGTGCACCTCCCGGTCATCATCATCTTCTTAGGTTACATTTAACATTCCTTTTAAGCTAAAAAATCTTTTGATATGGCAAATAACAAAAAAAAAATTTTTTTTTTTTTTCTCGTTTCTGTTAAACTTTAATTTCTTTTGAAAAACGTTCCATTGGTATATTTATCGATCTTAAAACTCCAATAGCAATTCATTTTCAAATTTTTTTTTTTACCATATTACAAAATAGGAGAAGAACACACATAGAATTATTTATCAAATATTATTCAAAAATATAATAATAATAATAATAATAATAGCAATAATAATAAAAAGATTACATTGATAATAATAATAATAATAAAAGTTTTATTTATAATAATAATAATAAATAACAATAATAATAATATTTATATCAATAAAAAAAATGTTACTCATAATATTAATAATAGTAAATTTAACAATAATAATAATTATTAAAAAAAATCGATTCGAACTCAAGGAAGAAAAAAGTAAAATTTGAAAAAAAATTTTAAATAATAACAGAGGCAAACGTCAACAAAAAAAAAAAAAAAAAAGGATGAATTACAAGAAACATTTATATTACAAAGAGATATATTTATGAAATTAGAGGACAAAAAAGATCAAGATCAAGATCAAGATCAGTGGTTAAGAAGCAGTCAATAAAGAATTTTTGAAAAAAAAAAAAAAAAAAAAAGGTAGAAAATGAATTGAATGAATTATTTATACAAAGTCATTCAGTATAAATTCATTCATACGAATATCAGAAGCAGAAGAGCAGGCAAAATATTCTATCTTCCTTAGATGGATTCCTTAAATACAAAAAAAAACAAAAAAGATTCTAATTAGAAATATTGTGAAAAAAAAAAAAAAAAAAAAAAAAAAAAAGGCAAAGACTTCGTGACATGGCACATGGAAATTTTTGGAAAAAAAAAGGCACATTTAAATGGAACTGAAGCAAGCAAGCAGGTAAGGTTAAAGTTAATGGAAATAATCGAAACTAAAAAAAATATGCTAATCTACTAAAAAGAAATAGTTATAATACTGATTTTGCTGATACTTTTATACAAGATTTTAACTTAAATGAAAACTTAAATTTCAATTCAATCTCAACAGATCTTTACAAACGTAATGATCAAAAGGAAATGATATGCTGGATACTTGATTCTGGTGCATCCATCAATATTACTAATCAATTAAATAAATTGCAAAATATTAAAAAATGAAATGAAAATGTTTATCTAGCCAATAACCAATTAATATCAACCCAGTTTATTGGTGATTTTATTGGATATATCGACAACTGTAAATTTACTATCAATAACGTATATTATTCACCAAAAATTAATAAAAATTTATTATCAATAGGAATGCTTACACAACAAGGTTATAAAATTATATTCAAAAACTTTAATAATAAATCTTATGTTATTATATATGATCAACACTCTAACAGAATTCAGAATATAATTTTAGATAATATAAATACATTTAAATTATGGATTTCAACACATCCATTCAATCTTTTAAACCCAAATCAATCTAAGTTTGTAAACGAAATCAATTATAAATATTAAAAATCTATAGACAAACTCAATTTATGGCACAGAAGACTCGGACACTTTAACATTGACAATATTAAACAAAAATTATTAAAAATAAATAGAAATTCAAAATGTCCACTCTGTATTAATTTTAAACTCAAAAATAAACCGTTCAAAAAATCCTTCAGTAGAACATCAAGAATCTTTGAACTATTACACATGGATTTAATTGGTCCATTACCAGATTCATTCTACGGTAATAAATACATAATTTCCATTCTAGATGATCATTCCAGATATGTCTGGACATTATTTATTAAGAACAAATCAGAAACATTTTCTTCATTTTATAACTGGTTCATCCAAATAAAAAATATTTTTAACAATAGAATAAAATACATCCGTTCTGACAACGGTACAGAATTCAACAATAAAAATTTTAATAACTTCTGTAATAGCTATGGAATTCAGCATCAATTTACTGTTCCCTACCATCCGCAACAAAATGGTAGAGTAGAAAGATTTAACGGCGTAATCATCAACTCTGCTAAAACAATGATGAAAGATGCAAAGTTAAGTCACCAATTTTGGCAAGACGCTGTTTCTACCTCAAAACTACATCTACAATAGAATTCCACATAAAGGAACAAATAATAAAATATCATAAGAAATATTAACAAAAAACAAAGTTAACTACTCTAATATAAGAGTTTTTGGTTGTAAGGTCTTCTATTACATTCCAAAAACTCTTCGTTCTAAACTTGAAAATAATGCTTCCCTTGACATCTTTCTTGGATATAATGACAACCCAACAGCATACAAAATATTGGACATTTCAAACAACAAAATTATAATTTCAAGAAATGTAGAGTTTTTCGAATTTACTTCTGGCAATTCATCACTATCTCATTGCTATAATGATATTACAAATTTTACATCCAATTATAAAATCAGAAGGAGTAATTATGAAAACAACTATTATAATGATAATACTTACAACAGTAACACTAATGATAACATCAGCTACAATTACAACAATATATATCCAATAAAAATACCAAATATCAACAATAGAAATAAAAGATCAATATACCATAAAATTAACAACAAAAATGAAATAATTAATAACAATATAGGAAATGAAAATATAAACATTAATAAAGATAAAAACAGAAACAATTACACAAACAACACTGACACCACTATTAACAATAATAATAAAAATAATAATAATAATAATAACAATAATAGCAATAATAGTAATAATAATAGCAGCACCAATAACAACAACAATATCAACAACAATAATAATATTATTAAGAATAGTACCAATAACCTTCCAAATGGTATAAATGAAAACAATCAGCTTGACATAAATAATATTTCAAACAATACATTATTAAAACAATGAAATAAAAAATAATTTTAGAAAAAGAAAAATTAATGAAAGTCAAAACCATATAAACAAAATACATAAAAAACAAAGTATAGATAATACGTTACGTGAACCAACAAGCTTCGATGATATAAATAACTTAAAAGACAAAGAAGAATGGTTAAAATCAGTAAAAGATGAATTGGAAAATATGAAAAACTTAAATGTTTATAAAACTATTAACTCAATACCAGAAAATGCAAATATAATATCTTCAAGATGGATCTTTAAATACAAGAAAAATGCACAAGGCCAAATTACAAAAAGAAAATCCAGGCTGGTAGTCAAGGGATTTACCCAACAGTTTGGTATCGATTATAAAGATACATACATTCTCACCCACTCTCAAACAAGATTCAATCAGTATTCACTGATATAGCGGTACAAAATGATTTCAAAATCGAGCAAATAGACATTAATGCAGCTTATCTAAATGCCGATCTAAGAAAAGATTTATATATGAAACCACCAAAGGGACATGAAGATTATAACAAAAGATATTGGAAACTAATAAAAGCAATTTATGGACTTAAACAAAGTGGTGCAGAATGGAATGAAGAATTAAATAACCATTTAACAAAAATCGGATATTAAAGATTATCAAGCGAACCATGTTTATATATTAAAAGAAATAAAGAAAATAAAATAATAAGTATATTGGCAATGTACGTAGATGACATAATGTTAGCTGGAACAAAAAGTTCAATAGAAGACAAAAAGAAACTAATAAAAAAACAATTTTAAAATTAAATATATTGGTAAAGTAGATTTTATAATTGGAATAAAATTTATAAACTATAAACATGGTTACTTTTTAAATCAATCTAGATATTTGAAAGAAATATTAGAAAAATTCAATATGTCCAATGTTTCACCAAATAGAAATATGACTCCAGTAGAGAACAAGGAACTAAGAAAAATAAAATTTAATGAAAAAAATATAGAAATGCCATAGGGAACTTATTATATCTTAGTATATATACCAGGCCGGATATAATATATGCCGTATCCAAAGCTGCAAGAAAATCTAAAGAACCAAATCTAGAAGACTGGAATAATGTAGTAAAAATATTCAGATATTTGAAAGATACATTAGAATATGGATTAAATTTCACGAGAGACCAATATATTATGGCATTCGTTGACGCAGATTACGCTTAGGATTTAATAACTAGAAGATCAACTACCGTATTTATTTATAACAATTGGTGGTACACCAACAAGCTGGTGTTCCAAGTTACAACATTGCGTTTCAACATCCACAGATGAATCAGAATACTACAGTCTTATTGAATGTAGTAAAACATTGTATATGGTATTTAAATATGTTGAAGGAATTGAAGCATAGTATTAAATACATTGAAATAAACATAGATAAAAAAGATGCAATATACAACGCTAAAAATCAATCTATCAATCCAAAAATAAAACATATGGATATTAGAGTGCATTATATTAGAGAATTAATAAAAAATAATAAAATTAAATTAAAATATAATAAGTCAAGAATTTAACTTTGCTTACGGATTTACAAAATACTTAAACAACACAGCAATGGAAAAATTTAGAAATTCAATATTAACTAAGATATCCAATATACAAAATTAATCATTTTTATTCTATCACAAAGTATATTATTCAAATATAACAGTTACTGAGAGTTATATTTGAGGAGGAATATTATAAGATAAATTATTTACTAAATGATTATTTGAATTTAACTTATCCAATCACATTAAATAAATATGTTAACATTAGATATAAAAAGATAAATTATGTATTTTGTATTATTGTAATACTTAATCTTCTATTATTTATATTTTTTATAATTAAATAAAATATTTTACATTATAATAATGATATTCATAATGATAATGACTATAGTAATGACAGTGATAATGAAAGCAGTGACTCCGAAGAATACAATTTTGAAAAAATAAATATTAATGACCCTAATTCTGTTTTGAAAAATTTAGAAATTAGTAAAGTAAACCAGTCATCAAATCAAGAAGCAGATTATAGTAAGAACGCTTACTTAACGTTTGCACAGAAATAGCTTCATATTCTCGGAAATAGGAACGAACTTTTCCAGATTTTACATTCCCGTACAATTTTATATTTAAATTTTTAATGAACTTATCCAGTGGTAATATTTTTATTTTTCAAAGTAAAATATTTTATGCTACGATATAAGGAATAAGAAAAGGTATCAATACGACTATTATAATATTGAATATTTCCTTCATTATGAAATAATGATTTTGCCATTGCCAAATAAGTATAGAATTTAGTACTTTTATCATCATATGACGAATCGTTTGATGATGACCTCATTACAATGTAAGTAGTCTGGAGTAAAGTAGCTATCGATCATTCTATCGACCATGGATAATATTTTATTATGACTTTCGGAACGACGAACTATAATAGAATGTAATGTTTCTTCAGGAAAGGCATCCGGAATAATAATATTAATATCTTTAGGTAAAATTTTCACCAATCACCACCGATAGGATTATATTTTTAATTTCATCCAAGGAAAGCGAAGGATTCAAATGATGAAGAATATACACCAATGATATACTTTGTCTTTCATGCGACTTAATTCCTTTTATACGTAACTCTTGGAAAAATAATGAATAATAAACTCTAATATCTAATAAGGTATATCTTTTCATATTGCTTAATTTTTTTTTCTCGACTTTTATTTGAAAATCTATAATGTATATCAATATTAGTGTATTCATTGTTTAAATCCACATAATTTTCATTCCATAAATTATGGTAATCTAATTTAACCTTTTCACTTTTTCTTTTACTTATTGTAGATTGCTTTAACATAATCTTTTTTTGAATATACAATATATTTATAATCGGTAAACATCTCCAGAGATTGAAATTTTCCTTTTTCATTACATTCCTTATACTCAATACGATCCTCCTTATAAACAAAAATAGGAGTACAAAATATCTCTTGTGAAATAATTACTTTTTCAATCCCATCTACAACGAAATACTCCATCGATTGGTGCTGGTATTTTAATTTCATAATCATCATGAATAAAGGATATATAGTAAGTTTTTTTCTCTACCATCAAATAATCATACTCTACTTCTGGAATAGAAATAGTCAAAGGATTTAATTTAGGTAGCTTTTTTTTCTAAAAATACTTTAATATCAAACAACTTTTTTTTATAAATATTTAATATTATTAATTTTGATTTATTTAAAATAATATACATTATTTAAAGAGAAAGTAACACAAAAAGTAAAACTAAAGAAATTAATAAAACATTATTACTTTTAATGATAACAGCACTTGAAACATGATGTAATTGACATTTTTCTAATTCTAATTCAAAAAGTAATTTTTAGCTACGGTTAATTCATCATAAGAGTAACTTCAAGTAGTAGTTGATAGACTTTCATAGGCTGCCATTTGGTCTAAGTCATAATTTTTATATATGTTAATGGCTGATTCCGTACAAAGTTTAGACTTACATGTATCATTTAAAATATTAGAATTACCTTCTCGTCTAATTGAAGTCAAAGCAAAAGGACATAAATTTCCATTTTCATCCGTTTGACATGACATTTGGTAAGATAATTTCAAAGATTTTATTAATGATGATTGAAACATCTCAACAAAATTGGAGTTTTCTCTTCATATAGAATAAAATTCTAATGGATTATTATAAAATTTTTGACATTTATCACTGTTAATTTTAGAGCATATATTTTTTGTAATTATTTATAGTAAGTTCACTAATACAATCTTTATATTCCGACTTTTCTTGTTCCTCAATACATTCTTTACTTATAGAACATATCATTATAAGATTTTGCTCCTTGATAAAGAGTAGCTACATTAGCTAATCCATTTTATTTTCAAAATTTTCTAATGTAACAATATGGATTATATTTTGATACAGCATTCATAGCTTCATAAAACTTTAAACTTGAATAATCACGAATAGACTGAATATCATTTGGAATAAATTCATTATTAAATTTTCCAAAATTTTGTTTCGATATCACTAATATCTTCTGAATTTCTACTAGCTGGAGAAAGATATCTTGTATGAATATATCTTGATTTATAAGATTTTTTTTTTAATAATGTGGTACTAATACCATCATTAGCTTTATCTACAATTTCTGTCATATATTTGACTTTGGTGGAAAATACTTTTCCATCTTTACATATATTATTCAAGTCTGAAAGAGTAACTTCTTTAATAACAGATTTACCTCATGTATATGTTGTTCCAAAAATCATCTTTATCATAGATATCAGTTATTCTTTGCAACTTCTTTTATAGCTACAATTGTAATTTTTTATTAATAATATAGTTATAACGCTGAAGTATGCTATTGTCTAATTCAACTGGTTTAATTGGTTCACTAATACTAAGCTTATCACTATATATTTCATCAATGATGAATGGCTACAGCAACTAAATTATTGTAAATTTCTTATTTAATTATATATATATACCTATTATTTTTTTTTTAATTATTTTTATTATTTCATTTAATAAAAAAATATAATCATTACTTTATTTTATATTATTAAAGGATCTTGAAATTTTTTAATATATATGAATTTTAAATAAAATACAATACCAATCTTAATACTATGAAATTTATATTTCATTTGAATTTATTAATTGTGCAAAGAGTATTTATTTTTATAAAAAATTATTTTTTATTAATATTTA
>JACVTC010000647.1:0-13677 GCA_016946835.1 Neocallimastix lanati (nom. inval.)
ATTTTATTAATATTTTTTAAATAAATAAATATTAATATTTTTTTTAAATAAATAGATCTATATAATTGTTAAAGCATTTTATTAATATTTTTTTTAAATAAATTAATCTATATAATTGTTAAAGTATTTTATTAATATTTTTTTTTAAATAAATAAATCTATATAATTGTTAAAGTATTTTATTAATATTTTTATAAATAAATAAATCTATATAATTGCTAAAGTATTATATTAATAGTTGTTTAAATATTTTATTAATATTTTTTAAATAAATAAATCTATATAATTGTTAAAGTATTTTATTAATATTTTTTTTTAAATAAATAAATCTATATAATTGTTAAAGTATTGTATTAATATTTTTTTTAAATAAATAAATCTATATAATTGTTAAAGTATTTTATTAATATTTTTTTAAATAAATAAATCTATATAATTGCTAAAGTATTTTATTAATAGTTGTTTAAATATTTTATTAATATTTTTTAAATAAATAAATCTATATAATTGTTAAAGTATTTTATTAATATTTTTTTTAAATAAATAAATCTATATAATTGCTAAAGTATTTTATTAATAGTTGTTTAAATATTTTATTAATATTTTTTAAATAAATAAATCTATATAATTGTTAAAGTATTTTATTAATATTTTTTTTTAAATAAATAAATCTATATAATTGTTAAAGTATTGTATTAATATTTTTTTTAAATAAATAAATCTATATAATTGTTAAAGTATTTTATTAATATTTTTTTTAAATAAATAAATCTATATAATTGTTAAAGTATTTTATTAATATTTTTTTTAAATAAACAAATCTATATAATTGCTAAAGTATTTTATTAATAGTTGTTTAAATATTTTATTAATATTTTTTAAATAAATAAATCTATATAATTGCTAAAGTATTTTATTAATAGTTGTTTAAATATTTTATTAATATTTTTTAAATAAATAAATCTATATAATTGTTAAAGTATTTTATTAATAGTTGTTTAAATATTTTATTAATATTTTTTAAATAAATAAATCTATATAATTGTTAAAGTATTTTATTAATATTTTTTTTAAATAAATAAATCTATATAATTGTTAAAGTATTTTATTAATATTTTTTTAAATAAATAAATCTATATAATTGCTAAAGTATTTTATTAATAGTTGTTTAAATATTTTATTAATATTTTTTAAATAAATAAATCTATATAATTGTTAAAGTATTTTATTAATATTTTTTTTAAATAAATAAATCTATATAATTGTTAAAGTATTTTATTAATATTTTTTTTTAAATAAATAAATCTATATAATTGTTAAAGTATTTTATTAATATTTTTTTAAATAAATAAATCTATATAATTGCTAAAGTATTTTATTAATAGTTGTTTAAATATTTTATTAATATTTTTTAAATAAATAAATCTATATAATTGTTAAAGTATTTTATTAATATTTTTTTAAATAAATAAATCTATATAATTGCTAAAGTATTTTATTAATAGTTGTTTAAATATTTTATTAATATTTTTTAAATAAATAAATCTATATAATTGTTAAAGTATTTTATTAATATTTTTTTTTAAATAAATAAATCTATATAATTGTTAAAGTATTTTATTAATATTTTTTTAAATAAATAAATCTATATAATTGCTAAAGTATTTTATTAATAGTTGTTTAAATATTTTATTAATATTTTTTAAATAAATAAATCTATATAATTGTTAAGGTATTTTATTAATATTTTTTTTAAATAAATAAATCTATATAATTGTTAAAGTATTTTATTAATATTTTTTTTTAAATAAATAAATCTATATAATTGTTAAAGTATTTTATTAATATTTTTTTAAATAAATAAATCTATATAATTGTTAAAGTATTTTATTAATATTTTTTTTTTAAAATAAACCTTTTAATTGTTTGAATATTAAACCTTTTAATTGTTTGAATATTTTATTTTATTTTTTTTTTTTGTAAAAAAATATTTATTTTTATCTAACCATTATAATTTATTTAATTATTCACTTAATAAATTTTAAGAAAAAAATTACAATTAATAATACAACAAAATAGTATCATATAACTATTAATTTAAAAAGCCTCAAAATTTGATATATCACGTGAAAAAATTGGCGTTTTGGACCTCTCCCAATTAATTTTAGATTAAATAATTCAAAAATTATAAATTATATTAATATATTTTTTTATTTTATATAACAAATTTACATTATTATTTCAAATTTCTGTGGTAATCTAATATATAATTATTGTCAGAAATTATAAATTATTTAGAACTGTAAATTAATATAAATTAATTTACATATGAAATACGTGATGTATTGATAAATATACATAATGTAAATATATAAATATTATAAGAATAAGCCACATTAAATTATATATATAAATATATTATAATGATAATATATGTGAAACTATTCTTAATTCATTATTCCTATTATTCTTAACTCATAACTATTGATTATATACAAAACTATTACTAAGAATAAATATAATAATATTGAATTCATATTAGCATTCATACATATTTGATTATAATAAATTAAATATATTAAATAAAGATCACACATTTAAATCTAATTTCCAACAATTATTATTTAAAATTACTGTAATATTTTGATATATAAGTATTATTTAAAGAATATTTTATTACAAAAAAAAAAGTTTTATACATTATATATAATATAAATAAATAAATAATTAAATAAATAAAATAATTAATATTTCTGTCATAAAAAAATACTTTAATATACTTACGCTTTATAAAAATTAATGATTTTATTTTTATAAAACATAAATACATTTTTAATATTATGAGATTGATAATTTTTTTTTTTTTTTAATATAGAGAAAAAAAAATCAATTTATTAATATCATTAATAAATCCATAATAATAATAATAATTAAAAATTAATTGAAGTAATTTTAAATTAGTAAAATATAATTAATATTATCATTATTTAATAGAAATTAGTAATAAATAATTTAAACCTATAACAATTATAATGTGGTAGAGATATTACTAATTAATTTAAAAATAATTATAAAAATATTATCATTTTATTATTATATAATAATTATGAATATTAATTTTACGAAATTTTAAATTTTTTTTTTTTTTTTTCCTATATTGATATTGAATAATATATATTTTATATTTTTTATTGGACCATTGTTCATTTTTAATATATAAAATAACTTAAAAAAATAATATTTATATACCAAAAAACTAATAAAATATATATTATAAAAAAATATAAAACGAAAAACATTAACCATTCAAGACTTATAAATATCATATCCAATATTATTGAAAGAAAAAAAAAGGTCATTGTAGATAATTAATGACTAAATATTCTCAATAACTATATCTATATAATTATTAAATCTAAAATTTCATTAAACATATGATTAAAAATAACAATATATTATTATAATTTTAATATTAATTTAATATATATGATTTTTAATTTAATAAATTATTTTAACTTTTAGAGGAATTAATCTAATATAAAGAAATGACTTTTTTAATTATAGTAGATATAATTAAAAAAAGTTAAAAATTTGATAAAATTATTAATTGCTTAGTATTTCTAATATAATATTAAGAAATATTAAGAAATGACTAAATTTTTAATATTATTTAAAATAGAAATAATTAATAAAGTTTTATAATTTAAATTTATAGATTTATATTGTAAGAAGAACTTATCATAAAAAGTTTTTGTTATTAACATAAAATAAACTAATTAAGGATCAATTAATCTTATTAATTTTATTAAATTTGATATTTTAAGCAATTTTAAGATTTTGAGAAATTTCTCTAATTTTATTTCTTTTTATGTCTTTTTTTTTTTTTTTTTTTTTTTTTTTTTTAAATGATAATAATAATATTATAATAATTAATATTTATTTATTTATTATCAATCATTACATATTAACTGATTAACATTAATAATAACTTATTTTTTTTATAAAAAATATTTTTACTTAGTAAAAACATTGAATTTTTTATTTTAAAAATTTTAATTATTAAATAATTTTTTTTTGTTATTAAAATCAATTAAGCAAATCATTTAAATAAAATTCTAATAATTAATATTTATAAACAAAATAATGTTAATTTTTTTTTTTTTTTTTTTTTTTTTTTTTTTTTTTTTACAAATAAAATATTAATGAATAATTAAAAATATCTTTTCTAATTTTTTAAGCATATACATAAAAAATTAAAAAATTCCAATGATTTATTTATATATAGTTCATAATATTATTTGGTATATTAAATCTATTAGATAAATTAAATAATAATTATTTATTATACTAATAAAAAAAAAAAGTTACAATATTTTTATGTTATTATAATTTTTTAAAAATTAATTATTTTTCACTTTACAAATAAAATTAAATCATATTATTATTTTAATATTATTTTAATTCTAACAGTAATCATTTTCTCAAAATTTTATATAATTAATAAAATTTTAACTTCTGAAGATAAGCAAACAAAAAATATATATTTAATTTTATAATAATTTGTTACATGTAATAAAATTTAATAAAATATTATTAATAAAAAAAAATAATATGAAATAATAATAAATTAATAAAAGTAGAAAAGTGTGATTTTTTTTCGTGATTTTATTTATTATATTTTGTATTAATTACATTGGAATTTTATATTACTAATATTATTCTTTTAATATTTATTTTATTAAAATAATTAAATATGATTTTTGTTATATCGATTATCAGCCAATCATGCTTAAATAAAAAATACCGTTTATAATAGTTTCTATATTTAGTAATTTATTTTAACATACCGAATTTAAAATTTAAAATATTAAGAAAAAAAAAAAAATAAATAAAAAACATTTTTTTAAGAGAAATTTTAATTTTATTAGTTATAATTTTTAATCACTTATGGAAAAAGAAATATTAAAAATCTTAAAATAATATGATGAAAATCATAATAAAAAAAAAAGTTATGGAAACAATAGAATTTGTGAAAATAATTAAAAAAAAAAAAAGAGATATAATTAGTTTTTAATTACTAATTTAATGATTAATTTATTATAAATTAAAGATTTAGTAAAAAAAAAATAATTATAATTTATTATAAAATAACATATTAATAATAATAAACAATTATTAGTACCATTAATAATTAAAAAGTAATAATATCTATTAAAATAAAATATATATTTTGAATTATTATTATGTATATATATATATATACATAAAAACTATTTAAATATGTCATTTCTTTTCTTATTTTCCAATTTTTAATATTTTAAATTCAAAAATAGTTATATATATATAGAGTACTAAAAATAAATTATTAATTCCTTTAATATATATATAATTTTAAATAAATATATTAGGATTTTGACTTATTAAGACTTTAAACATTTTAATATAATAATAATATAGTTTTAGTTTTAATTTTGATTCGTTCTTCGACTAAAATATATTTATCCTAATATAGAAATATCAAAATATATTAATACTTTTTTTTTTTTTTAATTTAAATATAAAAAATATAGAACTAAAACAAAATATAAATACTACAAAATTTTTTTAAAACTTTTTACAATTTTAAAAATTTTTTTTAAAAATATTTTAGCTTTTATTGTAAAATATTTAAAATATATATATATATATAAAATAAATAATATAAAAGAACATAGAAAAAATTTGTAATAAAAACATTTTTATTCTTATTGTATAAGGATAATTGTATAAATTTTTTGTATTAGATAGTTGTAAATATATTTAAAAATAAATCAATATCCAAAAATAACATTATATTTTAATAATACTAAAATGGCTACCAACAATTATGATGAATTAACTAAAAAATGTCAAGAGATTTTTGACAAACTTATTCTTGAAAATAAGGATGAAATAGAAAAATTAAATAAGAAAGAAGAAACAAGACATCAAAGAACAAGATCTATGGCTCCACCAAACTCTTATGGTTTATATGGATCTTCTCGTAGACAATGTGATATTGAATGTACCATAGTTAGACCACGTTCTCAGAGTGTTCCACTTTCTTTCTTATCGGATTACAATGCTAAGCAACCTAATAATACTCCTATTAATACCAACTTAGCAAGACCAACAGTTGAACCAATTCAAGAAGAAGGTGAATTCAATATTTATAATCAAAGATCAAAAATGAATAACTATACAATATCTACAGATCAATTATTGAATGCAGAATTAAGAAAAATTTCAAGTAAAATGGATACTCATAACCGTTCTAAATCCCTATCTTCAATTTCTGAAAATGATATATTAAATATTGAAAGTTTAATAAACAAGCAAGAGGAGGAACAGAATAAAGAAAGGACACAAAAGAAGGCATATAGAAGTCGTTCCCATTCTTATTCTTATGGAAATTCTTATTTAAATAGAACACCATTAAGCATTGACGAATACAAAAAGAGAGTTGAATTAGAAGTTTATCGTCAACAAATTAAATGTCATGAAAAACTTGAATTTGAAAATTATGAACGTAATAAGTACCAAAAATTCTTAAAATGGCAAGAAATCGATTACCAAAATAAAAGGAGTTCTTGGAATATTTAAAAAAAAAAAAAAGAAAAAAAAAATGGAATTTTAAACTATTTAAGAAAAAAAGTTTAATAAGAAGAAATTAAGATATTCTTTAAATTTTTAAATAATACCTTTTTTTTCTTTATTTATAATAAAGTATTTAACAAAAAAAAAAACAAACAAACAAAAAAAAAAAAACAAAAAAAAAAACAAAAAAAAAGAAAATTTAAATTATCTAAGAAAAAAGTCTAATAAGAAGAAATTAAGATATATTTTAAAATTTTAAATTATACCTTTTTTACTTTATATAATTAAGCATATATTTTGATTTAAGTATATATAATTGTATTAAAAAAACAATATATTAATATCGTTTTTATTTATTACAATATTAAAAGTAAAAACGAGAATGAAAGATGTATTTATTATATTATATTATTCCTAAATAATTTTGAAATTAGTTTATTCATGTATTATTTAATTTTATATTTAATTTTATATTTGAACTATTTTTAATTCATATATTTTAATAATACCGTTGTAACTAATCTGGTATAAATAATATATATATTGATATATGTATAAAACGCTTATAAATTATAAAAAAAAAAAAAAAATTTATAAATTATAAAAAAAAAAAAAAAAAAAAAAAAATAAAGTAAAAAAGTAAATATAAAAATAAAAAGAAAAAATTATATATATTAATAATTATTGTGTATTTATATTTATAATTATTATTATTATTATTATTATTATTATTAATTATACTAAATGTTTCTCATTTTTGTCAAATCATCAAAATATATTAATATTTAAGATTTACTATCTTATGATTAGTAATTTAATTACTTAATCTATTTTATAAATTCAACTTTTTTATATTATGTAATTTAATGAATTTTAATAAATATAATAAAATAAAATTAATTACAGTTTAAATATGATAAAAACAAAAACAAAAACAAAAAATTAAGAATATATTAAACTTTATTTTTTTGTCATATATATTAGTATTAAAAAAGGAAGACAAAAAAAAAAAAAAAATTTAAAATATATTGAACTTTATTTTTGTCATATATATTAATGTTAAAAAAGATGAAAGAATAAAATTCTTTTATTCCTCCAATATATTTTAATAATATAAATATAGTTACATAAATATGATTATAATTTAATAATAATATAAAGTTTTTAAAGTTTTCGGTATATCTTTATCATAATATAAATGGATAAATATATTAATAAAATTAATTAGAGAAATATAATTTAATATACATTATTCTGAGTTTAAAATAAAATTATAATGTATTATATTTAAAATATGAGAATTATATATATAAATAAAATATATATATATATATATATTTTTTTTTTTTTTTAAAAAAGATAAAACATATTTCAATTAAAAATAAAAGATAAACGGTAATATAATAAAAACGAAAGATAAAAATTATACTGTAGTATAATTATTAATTAAATTAATAAAAATATAAGATAATTAAAAAAAAATGGTTTCAGAAAATAATAGCAATAATAACAAAAAAAATAATCAAAATAAAGCATAAAGTGAAAATGATAAACGGTCAGTTATAACAGCTGGTAATGACATTGATGAAAAAAGATTAAATTATTTAGATATAATACGTGAAAACACAAATCATAATAAAGTAAATGTCATATATATATAATATTATCAATAAATAATATATACAATTATTATTATAATAATAAAATATATTATTATTAATAATATTAAAATATTAAATATCCTTATTATACTTTAAAAGAAAGAAATTTTATGTAGAATCGTTTTTTGTGGTAAAGTGAATTTATATGATAATTTATCTGAAGAGGAAAAAACTAAAATTACTCAACAAGATTTAGGAGGTATTATAATGTTAAAATAATCGTTTCAATAAATTGATGTTAATAATAAATTATATATTATTATTATTATTATTATTATTATTATTATTATTAACAAAGATTTATTGATGCATTAAAAATGTTTGAAATAATATCATAAAATAGAACATATAAAAAATCTTTTTTTATATTAATTATATTAACATTTTTTTTTAATTTATAATTAATAAATTTAATAATTATTCATCATTTATCAAAAAATATCAAAGTACCAATTCAATTATAACAGGCTTATTTCTATATTCAGATACAGTTTTTATTCATTTCATTGAGGTATAAAATCATACAAAAACTTTTAAATAAATAATTAGTAGTAATAATAATAATTTTATTTATTAGCATAATCTAATTTGATATGTATATATAATATCAAAATTTATTATTCATTTTTTTTTTTTTTTTTTTTTTTTTTTTTTTTTTTTCTGTTGTTGTTCAAAAAAAAAAGGCCTCACAAAGAATTATTAACTATATAAATAATGATATTAAAAATAATGTGCTACTTGATATGGAATCCATTAAATATTTATATTATAATGACTATATATCCTTTTTCAATAATTATATAAATATATTATTCTTTTATTAAAATAAAAGAATAACAGTTAATTTTATTTTTTTTTTTATTTAATAAAAGAATAACAATAATAATATAAAATTAAATCATTTAATAATTAAAAAAATATTCTTAACTTTTAAATATACATCGAAAAATAGATCATTTCCATTTTGGATAAATCGGACTCTACCAAAACTTGATAAAATATATATAGATGACGAAATGAGTGATGAACATATTGATGAAACAGTAATAATAATTATTTAAATATTATTAAATATTTTTATTTATAATTTATCTATATTTATTTATTTATATTTTAAGTATATATATATATATATATATATATAATATATATTTTTCAATTTTCATTAATACTAATAAAATATAATCAATATTTTAGGTATTTAATTTAGTTAGCAACTTGGTTTCCTTTGGAGAAATTTTATCATCAATTACAAAAGTATTATTATTAAAAGTTTATTATTATTAATATTATTATTATTATTATTATTAATTTATAAACAAGTAATTATGATATTGATTTATTAATCAATATTAATTAATATTAATTATAATTTTTTTTAATAATAAACATTTATTATGTTTATTAATTCAATACACAATAATTAATAATAACAATAATAACAATAATAACAATATAAATTAATAATAATCATTCAAAAAAAAAAAAAAAAAGGATGAAATCAAAATTGCATTAGAAGAATTAGGAACAAAACATAGTAATTTAATTCCATCAGCTACCCAATTAGATCAATTCATGAAGCCAAATATCGACATTATTTCGCTTTATGAATGGAATACCATATTTTCTCCGGACTATGGTTTGGTTTTGGAAAGTGGTAAGCCTAAAAAAAAAAGTTTATATTTTAATTTTCTTTATAAATGATTTAATATTAAAAATAATTTATTTTATAATTATTATATATATTCTTAATAACTTTAAATATTAAAAAATTATAATTTAATTAATTCTTTATTTGTTCATTATGAACATAGAATTAACATGGCCAGAACCAGAATCATTAATATTTTAAATTATCTATCTTATTTTTTTTTTTTTTTTATTTTATTTTTTCTTAATACATAAAATATCATAAATTACGAAAGCAGTAATATCATATTAAATGATAAAATAAATTGGAATTTAATTTAACAATAAAAATTCAACTTTTTTTTTTTTTTTTTTTTTTTTTTAAATTCAATATTCTTTTTCATTATTTTCAGTACGTAAGTGATAATTATTAAAAATTTTGGAATAATTTTTATAATTTAATATTTCTTTTATTAGAAAACAATAATAAATAGTAATATTTTTTATTATTAATAATAAAAATAATACAAATAATAAAAATAATAAAATTAATAAAAATAATAGATATAATATTCTTTTTTATATATAATTTATTAATATTCAATTGAAAAAATAATTTTTTATAATTCTCTTTTAATAGAATATATTATTATATCTTTTGAAATAGTTATTTAATAATAGTTAATGGTAAAAATATATTATTTCTTTTGATATATTTATTTGTGATTATATAGAATATCTTTAAAATTTATGGCTTTATTTTAAAATATTTATAAGCCACATTATGAAATGCACTACATTCATAATTAAGAATCTAATGATCGTGCATTTCTCAACGTGGCGTATTTTTGTATGTGGCTTTTTAATAATTAAATAATAATTATTAAAAATAAATAATTAAATTAATAATAAATATTCTTTTTTTTATATATATAACTTATTAATATTCAATTATAAAATTAATTTTTTATAATTCCTTTTTAATAGAATATATTATTATTTCTTTTGAAATAGTTATTTAATAATAGTTAATGGTAAAAATATACTATTATTTCTTTTGAAATAATAATTATTTATATATTTATTAATGATTATATAGAATATCTTAAAAAATTATAGCTTTATTTTAAAATATTTATAAGCCACATTGCGAAATGCACTACATTCATAATTAATATCTTGACCTACTCATTAAGGCCAAATTGACTTTTAAGTTTTAATAATAATCTTACCACCATATACGAATTTAAAACTACGATTTCAATCGATTACTTCAAGATATTTGAGTTAATCAATTTAATCAATAATTCTTTTAATATATAATTAACAAAAATTGATATATTAATTTTTTTTTTTTTTTTTTTTTTTATTTAAAGCCGAAATTTTTTATTTATTTATTCGTTTATTAATTACATGAATTTTTTTATAAAGAAAAAAAAAAAAAAAAAAAAAAAAAAAAAAAAAAAAAAAAAAAACAGAATTAATATAATAAATATTATTTATCCAATTAGAATATAATAATATTTAAAATAGTAATGTGAAACAAAAAGTAATATTAAAAATAAAATATGTAAATAAATTCAAAAAAAGTTCATATGGATTTTATATGCAACGAACCTCACTTATAGGATTTTTGTTTAAAGGAATTCTAATTCCGGAATTGGGGTTTGAATTGACTATCTGAAAGAAATTATGGTCCTCTCTTTCAAAGGTATTGGCCCTGTTAGCCTGTCTTACTGCATTTTCAGCATTAACATTTCTGGTTAGTTTTACCCTTATCGAGTGTAGTGTTTAAAGTTTTAATAAATAAATAAATAAATAAATAAATAAATAAATAAATAAATAAATAAATAAATAAATAAATAAATAAATAAATAAATAAATAAATAAATAAATAAATAAATAAATAAATAAGATTGATATATGTTGTTTATTTATTGTATATAATAATGCAAATAGAACATATATGATGCATTATATAGAATATATATCACGTGAATATATTGGATACATATACATATGTACAAGTTACACAAGTTCTTAAAAGGATTGTTAACATATATTTATACAATATAAAATAAACTTATTAATTGATTTACATTAATATAAATTATCATATATAAGATAATATGAATAAATATATAGTATAATTATTAAGTAGATATTGTTAGCTGATCTGAAGTTCTGTATATAAGAATTATTGATGTATGTGATATACATGAATCTAATGTGCTATAAATGATGAATAGTAAAAATTCACTGTAATATTTATACTTAAAGATAATACTTAATTTATAAAAACAAAATAAATCAACAATAACAAATTTATTAATCACAAATTAAAGTGCGTTAACAGATTAAGAGTTTCGACTACTCTAAAACAAAGCTCATTAATATATTATAATAAATAATAAAGTCAAATTATAAAGAAGAAGCTAGTACAAAGATATATATATCAAAGATCATTATGCTAAAATTTGTATTTATCAGAATTGAAAATGATGACAATTATGAATTTCGAAACTGACTTCAATTATATTAGAGAAAGCTTTTAGTACTACTACAATTTAAATAAAAGAAAGTAAATTACAAATTTATGAAATATTTTTTTTATCATTATTCTAATAAATTTATTTTACTAATTTATTTTCTCATTCAATAAATTTATCTTATTTTATTTTATATTTTTATTTTATTTTATTTTTATATTGTTATATTTTATTTTATTTTATATTTATATTTTTATATTATATTATATTATATTATATTATTTTATTCAATCTGTACTTTATATTTATATTTCTACTATTTTTTTATTTTATTTTATTTTATTCAATCTGTACTTTATATTTATTATTTCTACTATTTATTTTATTCTATATTATTTTATTTTATTCAATTTGTACTTTATATTTATTATTTCTACTATTTATTTTATTTTATTCATTTTATTTTATTTTTATATTTTTATTTTATTTTGTTTTATTTTATTTTTATATTTTTTATGTGTAAAATAATCAAAATTTCAAATTTATTATTTTTTTAATGATTTCCTTTTTAATAAATATTTTTGAATTTAACCTATGTATTATTTATCTATTAATTAATTAATTTCCATATATAGATTATAATTTTTTTTCTATTTTCGAAAGTTTTGTGTAATCCAAGAGTGATATTTCAATGTATATATAATCCAAAAATTTTTATTAAGAAATAGAAGGTTTTATAAAGTTGGTATTTTCAATTAATACTGAATATTTATAAATATTTAATATTTATTATATATAATAACTTATAAATCATTATATTGTTAGACATTAAATATTTTTATTTTTTGGCTTATAAAAATTTAATTGAAAATTAGATAATATTTATAATTAATAAAGTTTATTAATATTTAATAATTACCGTTTTAATATTTTTATGTAATTATTTTTTATTGCCTATTATATTATATATATTATAATATATACATAATACATGAATAGTGGTGTTAAATATGCTTTAAATATATTAATAATATATTGTAGTATTAATTGTTTCTATTAAATCAATACAATAAATTAACTTTTAATAATATAATATATATAATAATATAATAATAATATAATAATATTATTATTATTATTATTAATATTATATAATTTATATAAAATTTTAATTATATAATTATATATATATTTTTGATCTTTAATAATTAATCTTTTACTAATGTTTTTGATATGTTAAAATCTTTATTATTTATTATTAAAACCTAATTTTATTTTGTTAT
>JACVTC010000648.1:0-13640 GCA_016946835.1 Neocallimastix lanati (nom. inval.)
ACTAATGGCAGGATTATTTAATTTTAATGAGTTGCTTAAGGAAGGATTCAAATTAAGTCCAGTTCTAGCTAATAGACCTGTATTAGCTGCATTAACTGCATTAGCCGTACTAGCATTACCAACAGTCCCAGCCGCACCCAATAATAAACTATTAATATCTGTACCTTGTAAAGCTAATAAAGAACTTAAATCATTAGGATTATTTAAATTTAAATTATTAAGACGAGATTGATTTAAAAGAGGATTATTATTTAAATTTATATTTTTTAATAATTGTGCGTAGAGAGGATTTCCAAGGTTTCCATATTTCCAATAAGAGAAGTCAAAGCTGCAGAATTTAATGATGGTACTAAAGGTGTTGTAGTAGTTGATCCAGTTAGAGCAGAAGCAGCTGTAGCATTATTTAATGAATTAAGTGAAGCTTGCAATATATTGGTTTTATTAACAAGAGCTTTTTCAGCATCTGTTATTGAGGTTTTTCCATCTACTAATGATTTAGATAAAAGACTTGTAGAGGCAGATGGTAATAGCATGGAAATATCTTGTTTAGCACCAGGAACTAATGATAAAGAAGATGCTGGTGAAGTTGTAGTTGATGCAGTGGTTGTAGCAGTTATCGTATTATTAGATGAATTTAATGGCATAAAGTTATTTAAGGAAAGTTTAGGATTTATGATTGAATTAGATGGGGTTGCAATAGTAGGGGTTGGAATAGGAGTTGGAGTAGGGCTTATCTTAGAAGTAGAAAGTTTTAACTTTTTATTATTTGGTTTATTTATAGCTGTTGAAATAGTATTATCATTTATTGGTGGTTCTATCAATGAATTAATTTTATTAGCAACACCAGTTGTTGAAAGATTAGTATTAAATGCATTATTATTCAATATATTGCTACTTAAATCGATACCAGAACTATCATTATTTACAGTTTCAAGCATACTTAATAATCTTTCTCTATCTTCAGGAGTGCTATTATTTAAAAAGAAAGATGGATCTCCATAATTCTTTAATATTTCATCAACATCAAAAATTTGATTCTATACCAAAAGTGGATGTAATATTATCAATATTTGTTTGTAATTTATTAATATCATTACTTAAACTTTCAAGACGATTAGTATTATTAATTAATGGATTTGTTAATGAATCAATATCACTTCCAACAACAGAATTATTATTTATTGTTTTATCTATATATTGCATTAAATTACTAGGATTATTATCTCCCGAACCAAGAAGAGTATTATCACTATTTGTATCAGCTGAATATAATGAATTTAATAATAATGGTGACTGACTTTTAATAGTATTAGTTTTATTATTTAATTTAATTATGTCCATATTTTTTGATGCGTCTAAATAATAATAATAATAATAATAATAATAATAATAATAAATAATAATTATAACAATAATAATAATAAATAATAATATTTATAATAATTATAATAATAATAAATAATAATAATAATATTATTATTATTATTAATGGTTATTTTATTTAGTATTGATAATTAAATAATAAATCATATTTAAAATTAAAAATAATATTAATAATAATAATAATAATATTAATATTAATAATATTAATAATAATAATAATAATAATAAAAAGAACTACATATAAATTGAATAAAAAAAATAAAAAGTGTTATTAAAATAAATAAATAATAAATATAGATTACCATTATCATCAATAGTTTTAATAATAGCGTCTTTATCATCTTTCATTGAACTTAACACATCAAAAACCTAATGGAGTGGTTGGAGTTTCTATCTTAACATTTTTAGGACTAAGACTATCAATACTGGCAACATCAGGACTTTTTATTTCATTAATAGATGACTCTTGTAATTTAATATCATTTGAGCTAGGAAGTAACAAAGGACGTTTTGATGATTGAACATTTTTCTTAGAAGTGAAAAAGGAAGCTAGAAATCGAACAATTTTATCGATTACTAATTGTTGCTGTTGATATTTTTCACGCATCATTAAAGTCTCATTCCATAAAGATTGATTATCACTTTGAATTTTTTTCAAATCTGCACTGATAGTAAATTGATGACGTTTAACAGCTGTAATTTCTGCAATTAAATTATTTATATCAAACATTTCTTTATCATCATTATCTCTTCCCTTTTTTCTGTTGACCAAACATAAAAGGTCTGGTTGATTTCTTTGGAAATGTTGATTAGCAAATTCCCAAAGCTCTGAATCTGAATCTGAATGTAAAACACCCTGTTGTAAATGAGGTACTTTATGAAAGCCATACATATTAAGTTGACGAACAAAACTTGAGAAATTATTATGTTTAAAGAAGCGGGGTAATACTTCCTTTGCAAATTCTTCGTGTCTTTGGACTATTATTTTTAAATAAAAAAATAAATACAATATATATATATATTATGTAATATTACATTATAAACAAAATATAGAATAATAAAGGAAAATTGATGGAATAAAATAATTGAATTAATTTAATTTTAGATATATATATATTGTATTTATATTGTTAACTATATTACTTATATTTATTTAATGCATACCAATAAAAGTCGAACCATCTTCAGACCAATGAATTAAATCATCTGTAGAAGGATCATTAACCATACTAAATATAAAGTATAATAAAACAATAATTAAAAATTTAATTTCAATTACTTTTGATTATAGAGTAAAAATAATTATTTCATGTTCACTTGAAATTTTTTTCTTATCTCTATTGAGATTTTTTAATTATCTTATCAACACAATCTTTATCTTTCTTTTCTTTTTTTTTTTTTTTAACATCTATTTCAATCATTATAAATATATAGAAGATGAAAAATAAAAAATAAAGATAATACTTACTTATAAAGTTTATTTAAAAATGCTGGAACATTTTTTTGAAGCTGAAGAAGCTATAGCACGGGTATTTACTCCTGAATTACTGGCAGAAATAATCTGTGGTAATTTTGTATTAGGCACGCCACGTTGAGAAAACAGTGATGCTACTGAAGATGCATTAGAAAGTGACCTCTTTCGTGATATTGGTTTCTTAAGAGGCATCGGGCTCATTTATAGGTTTTTAAAAATAAAATTTAACAAAGTAATATAATTAATTTTAATCCTTATTGATAATCCTGCTTTTAATTGATTGATTTTTAATATATATAATTTTTCTCTTCAAAAGAATTATTATCTGAATCTACAAAGAATAATTGTTGATATGATATATATAAAAATGAATTTTTTATTAATTCTTTTATCTACTTGTAAATTGTTTTAAATCTATTTGAAGTAATGATTAATAAAATAAATAATATTTATTGTAGTAATAAATAATTATTTAAAAAAAATAATAAAAATAAGTTTTTTTTATCAATTATCAATTATCTTTCTTTGTATTTATAATAATTAATTAATAATATTTAAATTTGTTAATTTATAAAGATTAAATTTTTTTTTTTTTTTTGATTATCTTTCTTTGTATTTATAATAATGAATTAATGATATTTAAATTTGTTAATTTATAAAAATTAATTTTTTTTTTTTTTTTTTTGTTTTAGTGTTTGTTTTTAATTAATACCAAAACTATTGTTTCACTTTAATATAAAAAAAATGATATAATCCTTTTTACCACTTAAAAAATCAAATCCTTAATTTTATAATAAATGAAGTTTAATTTTCATTGATAATAAATTATATATATATCTAATAAAAAGAAATTATTATTATTATTATTATTATATATTTAATAGATTTATTTGTAATATTGTGCAAATAAATATAAAATAAAAAGTATTTTATTTAAAACTATATTGTTTTATAATATTTAATTAATATAATAATTTATTTTTTTTTCCTTGTATTATATTTTCTATTTTTATATCAAAAGAAAAAAAAATAAAAATATATAAATAATTTTATATATATTTATTATATATTATACATTACATTTAAATTTATTATTACTATTTCAATTACAATTAAAATAAAAATAATAATTATTAATATCTTTTTTTTTTTTTTTTTTGATATTTAAACTTTGATAATTATTATTATTTATGTTTTATATATTTAGTTTTATATATTTAGTTTTATATATTTTTGAAATCTTATTGAAAAATACAAAACATAAATTATAAAATATAAAACATAAATTATAAAAAAAAAAAAAGTGCAAAGTAAAATATTTTTTAAATAAAATATTTTTTATTTTAATATATTTAATTATAAATATTAAAAATATAAAAAAAATTTTTTTATACGAATTATATTTTCTATTTATTTTCTATTGTATTACAATAACAGTTAAATAATATTTCCTCAAAAATAAATAATTGTATAAAAAAACACAAAAAATAAAAAAACATATGAAAAAATAAAAAAAAAATAAGAAAAAAAAAAACTAAATTTAAATATAAAAAATATATATATTAATATTATGATAATCTTATTAAATGTCAAAAATTTTTTTTAAAAAAAATATAATAATAAAAAAATATAAATTTAAAAAATTAATTTTTTATTATTATACATTATACATTATACAAACTTTAAATAATTAATAACTTGAATATTTTATACGATTTTTTTAAATGATAATTTTAGTAAAAATAAAAAAAAATTATTTTATGGCAAATTCGTAGTTTTAATATTATATTAAAATTAAAATATTTAAGAAAAATTCAATATTATGTAATTCAAATAAAAAATATATAATATATATATATATTTTTTTATAATTTGTATATATACATAATTTTTTTATGTATAAACTTTTTTTATTTAAAAATTTAAATGAGATTAAATCTATTTAGATAAGGTTATTATGTAATATAATATATTAACAAAAAAGTTTGATATTTAATTTGTTAATAAATAAAATTATATAGATAATATATAATCAATATATTATATATATTTAATATATACAGACAATTAATATATAATCTGTTTTGTTAATGGTTAGATTATGAAATATATGAAAATTTTCTATTATAAAAAAAATATTATATAAGTAAAATTGTTAAATAATTAGAATAAAATAAAATTTTAGTATAATATACTTTTATATTTCTTATAGAGCATTATTTAATAATAATTGAGAATAATAATTTATATAATTTAATTAAATTTAAATTTATAATTTTATTGCATTAATATTAAATAATTTTAATAAAAATATTATGAATATAAATATTCATGAAAAAAGAAAAAATAAATCATCATATGCATATTTAATTCAAAACTCTTAAATATATATGTAAGTTTTTTTAATAAAAAAGTTTAAATTTAATTTAAAATATTTAAATATAAACTATATTATTAAAATGATATTTCACAATAAAAAAAAATCAGGTAAAAGGCCAGTTCTTCAAGATAAAAAAAAATAAAAAAGTAATAAAATTAAAACAAAATGTATTAATAAAATAATTATAATAATAATAATAATAAAGAACTTTTAAATAATATATATATTAATTAAAAAGGAAAATAAGTTTATTAATAGGTTTATTATTAATTTAATATTGTGTTTATATATATTTTTATGATTATTTTTCTATATAATAAAAATTTTTGACTTAATTAATAGTTCTATTTCTTATAAAATATTTTTTAAAAAAAATACATTGAAAATATTTTAAAATATTACAAGTAATAACTATTTTAATATATTACAATTCATATATAAATTACAATAATATTTATTCAATAATATTTATTAATATTATTAATATCAATAATGTATATGTATTATCTATTATTATTAAATAATATATATATATATATAGATAGATATTTGATGTAAGATTAAAAAAAAAAAAAAAAAAAAAAAAAAAAAAAAAGAAGTAAAAAAGAAAAATAAATAGCTTTAATAGTTTCTAATAATCTATACATTATCATTAGTGTGATTGTTTTCTTAAATGGTCATATTGAAATTCATGAAAGTTATATATTTGAATAAATATATAATAATTCATATGATTATTATTATTATTTAATAGATAATTATATAATAAATAATATTACTATCTTATGATTTGCCCATTTAATTAAATAAGTCATTAATTATTGGTAATATAAAAATATAAAAAAAAAATTTATAAAAATAATATTATTAAAGTTTAATAATAAAATATCACATTTTATAAATTAAAAATCAATAATTATGTATTCACCATCAAAAAAAAAAAAAAAAAAAAAAAAAAAAAAAGGAAAAAAATTTTAATACATTCATATATTTTTATTTTTATTTAAAATAATTATATGATATTTCTTATTAAATACATTTTATAATGAACATGATTTTTAAAATTAAATATTTGATAGTAAAACAAGAGTATTTTTAAAAAAATACTTTTGATTTAAATTAATAATGAATTTTATATATAAATTAGTACTAATAACGCCATATAAATGCAATATCTTGAAATTTTATAATAAAGAATCATTCAAAAATCAGATGTCAATATTATATAATTTTAATAAATATTTTATTTTTTAAAATTATTAAATTAATTTTTTAAAAAAGTTTTTTAATGGAAATATTTATTTAAAGATTATAATATACAATTAAACTTAAAGATATATAATAATAATAATAATAATAATAATAATAATAATAATAATAATAATAATAATAATAATTAAAAAAAAAAAAAAAAGTTAATCAAGTAGATATTTGTAAATAAAGTCTTAAGTTCAGATAGTATTGCTTAGAGTGATCAAATGACAATTAATAATGAAGTTATATTTTAAGCATAAAATATTATTTAATATTAATTCATTAAGATTAATAATAAAATAATTTAATATAATTCCATAGCTTCAATGGAAATAATTAAAAATAATTCTTTTAAAAATTCTATTGAAGATTCATTATTTTTAATAATCATTATATTTTATTTAGAAAAAATAAGCTATCATATGTTTATTTAAATTAAACCTAAATATATATTAATTTTATGTATAAAAGCTTTCATTTTTGCCTTTAAAAATATTTATTATTATAAATTCATTAAAACTCATAAATAAGTATTTATTTAAATAAAAGGAAAAAAAATACTTAAATGCTATGAAAAATAAATAAAACAAAAAATCTAAGTTGTTAAATATAAAATAAAAATATATAAAAAATTATTAATATCAAAATAAAACATAATAAAATAAATAAAATAAATATTAATTAAATCAAACCAAACTAAATAAGTATTTGTTTAAATAAAAAAAGTACTTACATACTAAGAAAAATAAATATAACTAAAAATCTAAAGTTGATAAATATAAAAAATTTTAAAAATTATTAATATTAAAATAAAGCTTAACGAAATAAAATAAAATAAAATAAAATAAAATAAAATAAATTTAATTAAATTAAATTAAATTAAACCGAAATAAAATAAAAACAAAATAAAATAAAAAATTGAATGAAATAAAAATGGCTTTCATTGACTATATGATTTATAGTGATGACCTTTTTCTTATGAATAATTATATTAAGCATAGCAATAATGGACATCATAAAGCTTGTCCAAAACGTCTTTTTCATAAATTACGTCGTTATACTAAAGAAAGTAATAATGACCAAGACTTAAAAAAGCGCATAGCCAAAACCTTTGAATATATTTATTTTATCTAAAATAAATCTATATCTATATCTATATCTATATATATTATTTGTTATGTATGTCACATACAAAAAAAAATGAATGAGAATTATAGTAAAAATATTTATAATATATTTCAAATAACTATTGAAATTAAAATATTAAAAATAAAATTTTAATTACTATTAAAATAAAAATATTTATAATATATTTCTAATAACTATTGAAATTAAAATTATAAATAATAATGTAAATAAGATATTGTATTATATAATATTATAAATAATTAATGTAAATAATATCAAATTTTATAAAAAATAAAATTAAATAAAATAAAATAAAATAAAATTAAATAAAATAAAATAAAATAAAATAAAATAAAATAAAATAAAATAAAATAAAATAAATAAAAAAAAAAAAAACTACCATAACAATTGAAATAAAAAATATTTTTTAATTAGTTTTAATAAGTATATATATTTATATTTTTATGTGTTAAAATATATAATTATTATATATTATATTAATATATATATAGATTCAAATTTGAGTATTACAGTATAAAATTATTATTAGTTATAATATTACATAATATTTATTTAGTAAAATATAAATGTATAAAAGATATTCTTATTAAAAATGTTTTTTCAAATTATTAAGTATACTTTAAATAATAATTCAATATTGATATATATAAATAAAAAAAATATGTAATTTGAATTGAGTATCATTTATATAAAAATTAATTTGTATTATATACAAATATTATCTTCTTAATTTTTTTTTTTTTTTTTTTTTTTTTTATATATATATATTATATATTAATGAAGTGTAATAATAAAATTTATGATTTTTATTGAAGGTTAAGTTTAAATTAAAAATTTGCATTTGTTCTTAGTCTATTGTATTGAGTATTTGTTTAAAAATATATTTTATAAAATATTTTATAAACATAAAATTAATATATTTTAATTACCCATTTATTATTATTTTATTTATTTTATTTTATTCAATCTGTATTTTACATTCATATTTCAATTCTTTTTATTTTATTTTATTTTATTTTATTTTATTTTATTTTATTTTATTCAATCTGTACTTTACATTAATATTCTACTATTTATTTTATTTTATTTTATTCAATCTGTACTTTACATTCATATTCTACTATTTATTTTATTTTATTTTATTCAATCTGTACTTTACATTCATATTCTACTATTTATTTTATTTTATTTTATTCAATCTGTACTTTACATTCATATTCTACTATTTATTTATTTTATTTTATTCAATCTGTACTTTACATTCATATTCTACTATTTATTTTATTTTATTTTATTTTATTTTATTTTATTCAATCTGTACTTTATATTCATATTCTACTATTTATTTTATTTTATTTTTATTTTATTTTTATTTCATATATTTCTTTCAATTTTTTTTTATTTTTATTATATTTTAATTAATTTGTTTTTATTTTATAATATTTTGGTAAACGATTATATTTACATTTACATTTAATATAATTGGATAGATAACAATATTTAACTTTAAGAAATATTAATAAATATTTTGATATTTGTTTATAAATATTTTTATAATATTTTTTAAATTAATAGTTATTCAAAAATAATTTTTATAAAGTATAATTTATTATTATTATTTATTTTTATTTTAATACTTATTTAAAGTATTATTTTATTTTATTAATATATTTACATTAAATATTAGATAGAATATATTTTTTTAAATTTAAAACTTATAGCTATATGTATATATATATATTTTGGTATATTTTTGAATATAATAATTTTTTATATTCAATATTTTAATTTAATTTATAACTATTTATAATAATTTTAATTATATAAAATTTTTTTTCTTTTCTTTTTTAAAATGTAAACGAATGCTATAATTTAATATTGAATAATTTATTAATAATATTTAAAAGTATTTTTTTTAATTAATACGTAATTTAAAATGTTTAAGGAATTTAATAGAATTTATAGAGTTTAAAAGAATTTAAAGAGTTTCATGGAAAGTTCTAGCTATAACTTCTCTTTGTTGACTTGGTGATAAACGAATAAAATGAACAGCATATCCTGAAACACGAATAGTTAAGTTTGGATAGTTTTCAGGATGAATCATGGCATCTTCTAAGGTTTCACGAATTAAAACATTAACATTTAAATGAAATCCTCCTTGTGAAAAATATCCATCTAATAATCCAGTAAGATTACAAACACGTTCATCATCAAGTTTACCTAAAACACTTGGAACGAATGTGAAAGTGTTAGAAATACCATCTTTACAGTATTCATATTCAACTTTACTAACTGAATTAAGAGAAGCAACAGCTCCATTAGTTTCACGTCCATGCATTGGATTACAACCTGGAGCGAAAGCTTCACCAGCCTTACGTCCATCTGGAGTAGAACCAGTCTTCTTACCGTAAACGACATTTGAAGTAATGGTTAAAATAGATAAGGTATGTTCAGCGTTTCTGTAAGCTGGATATTTCTTTAACTTGGCAAGGAAGATCTTTGGAATTTCAATAGCAAAATGATCAACACGATCATCATCATTACCGAATTTTGGGAAGTCACCTTCAATTTTGAAATCGGTAGTTAAATTAGTTTCTGGGTTACGAACTGGAAAACCTTAGCGTACTTAATAGCAGAGAACGAATCAACAATAACTGAGAAAACCGGCAATACCGAAGGCCATGTAACGATGAACATTAGTATCATGAAGTGCCATTTGAATAGCTTCATAACAATACTTATCATGAGAATAATGAATAGCATTCATAGTATTGACATAAAGACATGCAATCCAATCCATGGCTTTGTCATAAATTTCCCAAGCGGATTCGAAATTGACTGATCCATCTTCATTTAATTTAATATCTCCAAAATCTGGTCCAACTTGCTTTTCAGTTCTTTCATCATAACCATGATTGAAAGCGTAAAGTAAAAGTTTAGCTAAATTACAACGTGCTCCAAATTTGCATATCTTTACCAACTCTCATTTGTGAAACACAACAAGCAATAGCATAATCATCTCCAAACATCTTGTTCATAAGATTATCATTTTCATATTGAATTGATGAGGTTTCAATTGAAATCTTATTACAGAAATGTTTAAATGGAGTTGGAAGTTTATTATTCCATAAAACTGTAATATTTGGTTCTGGAGCTGCTCCAAGAGTTCTAAGAGTATTAACAATACGATATGAAGTTTTACTAACTAATGGTCTTCCATCATTATCATACCACCAACAACCATGGTAACCCAGGTTGGATCACCAGCGAATAAATCATTATATTCGGGAGTACGTAAATGACGAACTAATCTAAGTTTAATAATTAATTGATCAATTAAATCCTGTGCTTCCGCTTCTGTTAAGAGTCCTTTCTTAATATCATTTTCAATATAAATATCAAAGAAACAATCGACACGTCCGAAAGACATAGCTGCTCCATCTTGATCCTTAACACTTGCAAGATAGCCAAAGTAAGTCCATTGAATAGCTTCTTTAGCATTCGTAGCTGGTTTTGAAATATCATATCCATATCTTTGACCAAGAGCTTTTAATTCATAAAGTGCTTTAATTTGTTCTGCAAGTTCTTCTCTGGTACGCATGTTTTCTTCTGTCATTGTGATTCCAATAGAAAGTTTATCTTGCATTTTCCATTCAATTAATTGATCAACACCATATAAAGCAATACGTCTATAATCTCCAATAATTCTTCCACGACCATAACCATCTGGTAAACCGGTAAGAATAGCATTAGATCTAGCTTTTCTCATTTCTGGAGTGTAAAGATCGAAAACACAATCGTTGTGAGTTTTACGGTATTTGAAAATTTCTTCGACTTCAGGATCAAGAGTACGATCATAAGCCTTTAAAGCATTCTTAACAACGCGAACACCACCGAATGGTTTAATGGAACGTTTAAGAGGAGCATCAGTTTGTAAACCAACAATATCTTCATTTTCTTTAATAATATAACCAGCTTCATGAGCATTAACGGTAGAAATAGTTTTATTATCTACATCAAGACAACCACCACTCTTAATTTCTTCAACACGAAGTTCACAACATTTAGCCCATACATCTTTTGTTTTCTGGGAAGCTTCGGTTACTAAGAAAGAAGCATCACCTTCATATGGGGTATAATTTCTTTAATCCACTTAGCAGTATCGATAACTTTCATTTTGAATATTCTTATTATGTAATATTTATTATTAAAAAATATTTATTATTTTGATTTGTTGAAAGTAATATATATTTAAAATTAATTTTTATATATAAATTTTAATAATTTATTTAAAATTTATTATATTTTCAGTTCAAATACTTTTTTTTTTTTTTTATAAATAATGGTATATTTAAATTTCTTCTGAAAAGAAACTAAAATTAATTTTTTAATTATATAAGCTTTTATATTAAATTTTATTAAATAAAATTTGAATGTTGTATAAAAAATTTTTTTTTGAAAAAAATTTTTTCCTTATATACTTTTTTTTCAATAATTAATAATTAATTAATTTAGTAATTTTAATTTTTTTTTTATTAACATAATGGAATTTTACCCATACAGGATTAGAATTAATAATTTTCGTTAAGTGTAATTTAGTATTAAGTGTAATTTCAATTAAATATAAAATAAAAAGTAATATAATAAAATTTATTAACATATATTAAATATTCGGATATTCGATTATATTAAAAAAATTTTTTTTATTTATTAAAATTTATTTAATATCTTATTAATAATAATTTCCTTGTGGAACAATTATAAATATTGTAAAAATAACCGAAAATTTATTATTATAATAAATTTATCTAAATATTGTAAATTTATAAAGTTATTATTTTCAAAATGACAGCTATAAATTAACATATTAGTAATTTTAAATATTTTTAAATAATTATAAAATGTAAAATAATAATTATCTAAAAAATAAAAAATATAAAGTAAATAATATTTAAATTACTATATTAATATAAACAAACTTTGGAAAAATAAAATATATTATTTATATTATAATATATTAAATATAATAAATACATAAAAATAAAAAAAATATTATTAAAATATAAAATTTTATAGATTTAATAAAAATCTTTTTTAGTTATGCAAAAATCAAAATGAATATGTCAAGACCAAGTATATTATACTATAGGCTAATAAAATTATGACATAATGAAAAATATTAATATATATACATATAAATAATGAAATACTTCATAATACTATAATTAAATCAATAAAAGTGAATTATTTATTAAATCTTCAAATAGAAAAGAAAAAATAATAATTTATTTTAATAATTAATAAATTAATATTTTAATGAAATAAAATATTGAAATAAATAAATAAATAAATATTACATTTTATCTTTTATTGTGTTGAAGGAAGTTATATATATATCTTCTTAAAACATAATATTTTGATTTATGTTTTTTTTTTTTTTTTTTTTTTTTTTTGATTATAAAATTAATTTTATTTATTATATATTGAAGTATATTAACATATATATAAAATTAAATTAAAAAATTCGTAAATCTTTACGACAATTATAAAAAAAAATTAATAATTAAATTTATATTTATTTTTACTTTTTATTGTTATTCTAAAATTCATCATAATCAAATTGTTAAGTTTTAAAGATTTTTCTAAAATTAATAATTTAGGAATAATTTTTATATGCTTATAAATTTTTTTATTTATTATTTTTATTTATATTTGTGTATTTTTTAATTATTTAAAAATATATATATATATTTTTTTATCTTAATAAAGATTATAAAAAAAATTATATAATTTTAAATTTATTAATTGTTAAATGTTTAATATAGAAACTATCTCTCCATAATTAATAAATAATTTAAATATATTTAATGATTTAAAATATTTATATGTATGTTTGTTAATAATACAAACTTCAAATTAATGCATTATTCTTAAATATATAATAATATATCTCCGTTCGTAGTAATAATAGCAACGAAATAAATAAATAAGAAAAAAAAA
>JACVTC010000649.1:7500-13629 GCA_016946835.1 Neocallimastix lanati (nom. inval.)
ATTATTTATTGTATTTATTTATTGTATTTATTTATTATTTGTTGTATTTATTTATTGTATTTATTAATTATTTATTATATTTATTTATTATTTATTGTATTTATTTATTATTTATTGTATTTATTTATTATATTTATTAATTATTTATTGTATTTATTTATTATATTTATTAATTATTTATTGTATTTATTTATTGTATTTATTAATTATTTATTGTATTTATTATTGTATTTATTAATTACTTATTGTATTTATTATTGTATTTATTAATTACTTATTGTATTTATTATTGTATTTATTAATTACTTATTGTATTTATTTATTGTATTTATTAATTATTTATTGTATTTATTTATTATTTATTAATTATTTATTGTATTTATTTACTATTTATTGTATTTATTTATTGTATTTATTTATTATTTATTGTATTTATTTATTTTATTTATTTATTATTTATTGTATTTATTTATTATTTATTGTATTTATTTATTATTTATTGTATTTATTGTATTTATTAATTATTTATTGTATTTATTTATTATTTATTGTATTTATTTATTGTATTTATTAATTATTTATTGTATTTATTTATTATTTATTGTATTTATTTATTGTATTTATTAATTATTTATTGTATTTATTTATTATTTATTGTATTTATTTATTGTATTTATTTATTATTTATTGTATTTATTAATTATTTATTGTATTTATTTATTGTATTTATTTATTGTATTTATTAATTATTTATTGTATTTATTTATTATTTATTGTATTTATTTATTGTATTTATTAATTATTTATTGTATTTATTGTATTTATTAATTATTTATTGTATTTATTTATTATTTATTGTATTTATTTATTATTTATTGTATTTATTTATTATATTTATTAATTATTTATTGTATTTATTTATTGTATTTATTAATTATTTATTGTATTTATTTATTATATTTATTAATTATTTATTGTATTTATTAATTATTTATTGTATTTATTTATTGTATTTATTAATTATTTATTGTATTTATTTATTATATTTATTAATTATTTATTGTATTTATTTATTGTATTTATTTAAATTTATTAATATAATAATGGACATGAGGGTTAGATAATATCGAATTTGTAATAATATATTTCAATTTGAATAAAAAATTTTATTTTAATTATAAAAAACCTAACCTAACAGTTTAATTTATATAATTAATTATATAATTTAAAAAAAATAAAAAATAAATTAAATTTTACATAACCCTTAAAATCAAAAAGTCCACTTTTATTTTTATTTTTTATAATAAAGCTTTTATTTATATATAAAATATTTTTTTTAAAAAAAATTAATATATATATATTTTTTTTAGACTTAATATATATAAAATGTTATTGTATATTTTTTAAAAATTAAAACTATTTATTTATAGTATTTATATTTTTTTTGATATAAATGTAAAATTGATAAACAAAAAAAAAAAACACTATATTAATTTTATAATAAGTATTTAAATAGATTTCAATAGATTTAATGATAATAAATTATATTAAAATTTATTATTTAAGTATTTATTTACTTGTTTTAAAATTATTAAACCAAAATAAATTTTATTTACAAATATTATTTAGCTATATGTTAAAGAAGAAAATTTTTTAATTATGAAGTACAGAAATACTTTGAAAAATTAGTAAAGTGTTCTACAATAAAACTAAATAAATAATAAAAATAAATAATAAAAATAAATAATAAAAATAAATAATAAAAATAAATAATAAAAATAAATAATAAAAATAAATAATAAAAATAAATAATAAAAATAAATAATAAAAATAAATAATAAAAATAAATAATAAAAATAAATAATAAAAATAAATAATAAAAATAAATAATAAAAATAAATAATAAAAATAAATAATAAAAATAAATAATAAAAATAAATAATAAAAATAAATAATAAAAATAAATAATAAAAATAAATAATAAAAATAAATAATAAATAAAAATAATAAAATAAATAATAAAATAAATAATAAAAATAAATAATAAAAATAAATAATAAATAATAAGAATTTTTAAGAATTAAAAATAAAATGAAGAAATAATTAAGAAAAATAAATTAAAAAAAAATAAATTTAATTAATGCAAGCCATAGTATAAGCAAAAATGTAAAATTAAATTATATTAAAATGATATTATAATATTCAAATAATAAATAAATACAAAATTAACAAGAATTAATAAATACTAACATAAATTTCATATTTATATTTCATTTTTATATCTATTATGGCTTGCGCAATATTTTTTAATTTAATTTTATTTTAATATTTAAGAAAAAATATGCAAGCCATCATAAATACAAAATAAAGTATAAAAATAAAATTAAAAAAAATTATTTATAAGCCATCATAAATACAAAATAAATTATATAAATTACATTAAAAAAATTATTTACAAGCCATCATAAATACAAAATAAATTATATAAATTAAATTAAAAAATTATTTACAAGCCATCATAAATACAAAATAAATTATATAAATTAAATTAAAAAATTATTTACAAGCCATAATGAATACAAAATGAAATATAAATTAAATTAAAAAATTATTTACAAGCCATCATAAATACAAAATAAAATATAAAAACTAAATTAAAAAATTATTTACAAGCCATAATGAATACAAAATGAAATATAAATTAAATTAAAAAATTATTTACAAGCCATAATGAATACAAAATGAAATATAAATTAAATTAAAAAATTATTTACAAGCCATCATAAATACAAAATAAATATAAAAATTAAATTAAAAAAATTATTTACAAGCCATAATGAATACAAAATGAAATATAAATTAAATTAAAAAATTATTTACAAGCCATCATAAATACAAAATAAAATATAAAAATTAAATTAAAAAAATTATTTACAAGTCCATCATAAATACAAAATAAAATATAGAAATTAAATTAAAAAAATTATTTACAAGCCATAATGAATACAAAATAAATATACTATTTATATACTATGTATTTAAAAAAAATTTATACTTATACACTACATATATTTTAATTTTTTTTTTTTTTATATATTATAATTTAATTTTTTTTTTTTTTATATATTATAATTTAATTTTTTTTTTTTTTATATATCATAATTAAATTTTTTTTTTTTTATATATCATAATTAAATTTTTTTTTTTTTTATATATCATAATTAAATTTTTTTTTTTTTTATATATCATAATCAAATTTTTTTTTTTTTTTATATATCATATTTTAATTTTTTTTTTTTCTTATATATCATATTTTAATTTTTTTTTTTTTCTTATATATCATATTTAATTTTTTTTTTTTTTTATATATCATAAATTAATTTTTTTTTTTTTTATATATCATAATTAAATTTTTTTTTTTTTTATATATCATAATCAAATTTTTTTTTTTTTATATATCATATTTAAATTTTTTTTTTTTTATATATCATAATCAAATTTTTTTTTTTTTATATATCATAATTTAATTTTTTTTTTTCTTATATATCATATTTTAATTTTTTTTTTTTCTTATATATCATATTTTAATTTTTTTTTTTTTTATATATCATAAAATTAATTTTTTTTTTTTATTATATATCATAATTAAATTTTTTTTTTTTTATATATCATAATCAAATTTTTTTTTTTTTATATATCATATTTTAATTTTTTTTTTTTATATATCATAATCAAATTTTTTTTTTTTTTATATATCATATTTTAATTTTTTTTTTTTCTTATATATCATATTTTAATTTTTTTTTTCTTATATATCATATTTTAATTCTTTTTTTTTTTTTCTTATATATCGTATTTTAATTTTTTTTTTTTTATATTCATATTTTAATTCTTTTTTTTTTTCTTATATATCATATTTTAATTTTTTTTTTCTTATATATCATATTTTAATTTTTTTTTTTCTTATATATCATATTTTAATTTTTTTTTATCTTATATATCATATTTAATTTTTTTTTTATAAAGCATATTTTAAAGTTTTGTAATATCAGTCAGTTGCTTTCTTTTAATATCAATTTTTTACTTAAAAACATTAATATACATAAATTTTACATAATATGATAATTTAATGCTATTTAATGTATTGTTTTATATAATTAACTTAAATGTTCATAAAATAAGAACTAAATAATATTAAATATTGTATAGACTTAACATAATTTATATTAATATAGTTTATAATCATCATATTAATAGTATTTACGTTAATAGTTATCATATATCCTTTAAAATTTATAAGATATACACTACAAATTTTTTGGTAACAAGAAGCCGGGGATGGCCGAGTTGGTCTAAGGCGCCGCACTCAAGATGCGGTTTCGAAAGAAGCGCGAGTTCGAATCTCGCTTCCGGCATTTTTCTTTTTCTATTTAATATAAATAAAAGTTTTGTATCATGATTATATTTTTATTCTCTTATATATTTTTATTCTCTTATATATTTTTATTCTCGTTATATATTTTATTCTCTTATATATTTTTATTTTTTATTCTCTTACTTATATTTATTAGATATTCTCTTATTTATATTATATTCATTATTTTCTTTCATATTTTTATTTTATTATTTATTTTAGTCTCTCTTATATATTTTTATTACTTATACTTTTACTTTTTATTCTTTATTTGCTTATATATTTTTATTCCCTTATATTTTATTTTATATATATTTTATTTTATATTCCTTATTATCTTATATGCTTATATTTGTTATTCTCTTATAATTCTATTCTATAATCCATTCTTTCCTAGTCTCTAACCCATCACACATTCATACATTAATTCATTCATTCACTTCCATTCACTCCCATTCACATACTGTCATAAATACTGTCACTTATTATGCTGTCATAAATACTGTCACTTATTATGCTGTCATAAATACTGTCACTTATTATGCTGTCATAAATACTGTCGTAAATACTTTCTAACTTTATTTTTCCTCTCTTTTCGTACCTTCCAAGCTATATATTTGCTGTACACTCCAATATATGTCCAATATATGTCCAATATATGTCCCCATTCATTTGACTCTCTCATTAATTCTCCAATATATTCGCTTGTACTCTAATATATACCTTTCCCTTTTTTTTTCGTGTCTTGCAAAATATATTCCCTTTACATTCTAATATATACTTAATTCAATTTTATTCAATTGATTGCTTCTCAAAATTTTATTTTTCTACAACAAACAAAAACTTTCAACATCAAAGTGCCTGTTTGGCTTAGTGGGTAGAGCGTCGCTCTTGTAAAGCGAAGGTCGGTGGTTCGATTCCGTCAATAGGCATTTTTATTTTTATTTTTATTTTTTTTAAATAAAAAAACTCTACTCCATATATTATATTAAATTTTTTTATACACATTAACACATTAACACATTAACACAGTAACACAGTAATTCATATTATTATTGTAATTTGAATATTAATATATATATTTTACTCATATAGAATATTTATATAATACGATCAAAATAAATTATAAATTTTAAATAATTAATATATTAATATTTATTATTATTACATATAATTAAATTTAGTTGTTAGACCTTTAACTTAATATTTACATAAATAATACTTTCATTAAATTTTATATAAAAATATTTAGTTTTATTTTTCTATGTCAAAACAAAATTTTTTGATACGATATTTTATTTATGTATCTAAATTAATATTTATTTATGGGCAATGACAATAAGGAATTATGACAAAATAATATATTCTAATATTAAATAGAAATAACACATACAATAATACAAAATAAAGTAATAAATATATCTTTTTAATGTTCTCTTTATTTATTATTAATTATTAATTATTACATCAATTATTATTATTATTACTCTTTTATATAAATATTATAATTAATTATCTCATATATATATAATATCTCTTTTAACTATACTAAAATAAAATATAAAAATAGCTATTTATGTGAATTAATTTATCAAAAGTATAAGCTTATAAATAAATGAATTCCCCTTTAATAATTATTATTCTAAAATTATATATATTATTATAAAATTATTATTGACCAATAATATTTAAGTATTTCTTTAACCTAAAGAATC
>JACVTC010000065.1:0-52500 GCA_016946835.1 Neocallimastix lanati (nom. inval.)
AAAAGTATATTTCTAAAAAGTGTCTGTGAAAAATTTGTGTTGTATCTGTAATTGTTTAAAAATTAGTATTTTGAGAATAAATTAAATCAAAAAATTATAGGAATACCTCCTATTTATAACAATTACGCAGAAGTATTCAATGAAAGAAATTGCAACATACTCCCTCCACATCGTGAATATGATTGTGAAAGTAAGATTAAAGGATAATTCAAATTTATTTTATGGTCCAATATATCCTTTAACTGAGGCAGAAACGAGATGAACTAAAAAAGTATATAAAAGAAAATTTAGAAAAAAGGATTCATTAGAAAATCCAAATCACCCGCTGGTGCACCTGTATTATTTGTTAAAAAGAAAGATGGTTCATTGAGATTATGTGTTGATTATAGAAAATTGAATGAAATGACCATCCGTAATTCTTATCCTCTTCCTTTAATAAGTGAATTATTAGATAGAGTTAAAGGTGCAAAATATTTTACCAAGTTGGACTTAAAGTCTGCCTACAATTTAGTAAGAATTAAAGAAGGTGATGAGTACAAGACTGCATTTCGTACTAGATATGGTCATTTTGAATATTTAGTTATGCCTTTTGGCTTAAAAAATGCTCCAGCCACCTTCCAGCATTTTATAAATGATGTTCTTAGCGATTACTTAGATGATTTTGTTATTTCTTACATTGATGATATATTAATTTATTCGAATAGTTTAGAGGAACATCATGAACACGTTAAAAAGGTGCTTAAAAAATTATTAGAAAATGACTTGTACATTAAATTAGAGAAATGTGAATTCGATGTTACTGAAACCACTTTCCTTGGTTACATTTTATCAAAAGACGGCTTGAAAGTTGATCCTGAAAAGGTTAAAGCTATCCTAGATTGGCCTGTTCCTTCTAATGTAAAGGAAATACAATCATTTATTGGATTATGTAATTATTATAGAATTTTTATCAAGGATTTTGCTAAGATTGCGCGGCCCTTACATAAACTTACCAGGAAAAATGTTCCATTTCTCTGGGGTTCTGATCAACAAAAATCCTTTGATAAATTTAAAGAACTTTTTACTTCTGCTCCAATTTTAAGAAATCCTGATAGTAACAAACCTTTCATTGTGGAAACTGATGCTTCTAATTTCGCTGTTGGAGCTATACTTTCCCAAGAATTTGATGGTCAGTTACACCCAATTGCTTTTATTTCTACCAGTCTAACCAAATCTCAACTAAATTACCCCATTTATGATAAAGAGCTTCTTGCAATTAAAGTTGTTTTGGAAGAATGGCGTCATTACCTTGAAGGTGCTCGCCATCCATTTACTATTTATACCGATCATAAAAACCTTACTTTTCCTAGGAAGCCTGAGCTACTTTCTCAACGACAAATTCGTTGGTATGAATTTCTTTCTCGTTTCGATTTTATTCTTGTGTATCGTTCTGGTAAAAAATCTGGTAAACCAGATATTTTGTCAAGAAGAAGTGATCATTTATTTGATTGTTCTCGTGATGTTTCTTGTTGTGTTATTAATCGTAACTCATGTGACGAGTCCTTAATTAATTCTATTTTGAAATCTTTAAATAATGATGATCTTTTTATAAAAATTAAATCATTTATTTTAAATAATAGTAATGTTAATCCACCTATTAAATTTATTGATAAGTGTAAAATTGATAAGGAAGGTTTCTTACTTTTTGATAACTTAATTTATGTCCCTCAGAATCTTCGTACAAGAGTTCTTGAAATACACCATGACTCTGTTACTGCTGGTCATTTCGGTGTACGCAAAACATTTGATTTGATTAATCGTAACTTTTGGTGGCCTAAGTTACGTAATGATGTTAAAAAGTTTGTTAAGTCCTGTGAAACTTGCTGCAAAGCTAAAGTTCCAAGACATAAACCCTACGGTCTTTTATCTCCTTTGTCTACCCCCGACAGACCATGGTCAGACATCTCCATGGATTTTATTGTTGAATTACCGAAATCCAAAGATATGACCACTGTCATGACTGTTGTAGATAGATTGACTAAAATGGCACATTTTATTCCTTTGCGTTGTCTTCCTACTGCTTCAATTGCTGCCGATTCTTTTATTAACCATATCTTTAGGTTACATGGCTTTCCTGATTCCATTGTTTCGGATAGAGGTACGCAATTTACTTCTGATTTTTGGAATCGTCTTTGCGAATTATTAAACATTAAGTTGTCATTCTCCACTTCGAACCATCCGCAGACTGATGGTCAAACGGAGAGGGTGAACGGAATATTGGAACAATATCTCCGTTGTTTCATAAATGAAAAACAAAATAATTGGGTTGACTTGTTGCCTTTTGCCGAATTTGCTTATAATAATACTCTGCAACAATCAATCAATCAATCACCATTTTTTGCAAACTATGGATTTAATCCAAAATTTAGTTTAGAAATTCCTTCTTCAGATAGTCCTCATAGAGCTGATGTTAGAGTGAAAGATATAAATGAAAATATTAAATTTTTAAAGGAAAATTTAGAGTCAGCTAAAGAAACTTATAAAAAGTATGCCGATTTCAAAAGATCATCCTCGCCAGATTTTGAAGTTGGTAAAAAAGTTTGGTTACTCAAAGGAAATACAACTAAGAATGTAAAAAGGAAATTAGCAGACCAAATGCTTGGTCCATTTGAAATTGTGAAGAAAGTTAGTTCATTAGCCTACGAACTCAAATTACCAAGTAATATGCGTTGTCACCCTGTTTTCCATGTATCTTTACTGGAACCATTTTATGAAAATGAATTTGCTAATAGAAATAATAGGAAAAGAAAGAATATTAAGTTAACTACCGATACCATAAATAAGATTCCTGAAAGAATTATTGATATGAGGACATATAGAGGAAAAAATCGTTTCCTCATATCTTGGAAAGGCCTAGATTCTGTTGAAGATTCTTGGATCGATGAAGATCAAATTTACGATAGACAGCTAATTCAAGAGTACTTTCGTAAATCTAAAAGGAATAAACGAAATAATGTGGTTGATGATGGTGATAAAGATTTTAATGAAGAATACATTAGGCATAAATATCAACCATTTATAATTGACATTCCTTCCCGGAGATTGAACTCTATAGTTCGCAGGAGCTCAACTTAAAGGGCGAGAATGTAAAGATTTAATAAAATATTTAATAAATTAATTATTACATAATTAATTAATGTAATAAAATTACATAAATTTATGATTTACGTATATGAAAATTAATTATAAATTTATGTAAACTTTTCATAAAGGAAAAATTATTATTTAAATAATTTTGGATAATAACTTAAATCTAAATAATTTATTTAAGTTAGTTAATTTAGTTTAGTTTATTTAAAATAGTTATTCTATTTAACTTAGTTAATTTAGTTTAGTTAGTTTAAAATACTTTAAAATTAATTTCGGAATAGTTTTAAATAGTTAAAATTAGTTTAAATAGTTTACAAAAATAGTTTTGAATTGTAAATATATAAACATTAGTATTAATAATATTTATATAATAAATATATAATAAATGAGTTGTTATTGAATTTAATTATTATTGTAAATAAGTTGAAAGTTTATTAAATTAATTATTGTTTAGTTTAGTTAATTATTATTTAATAAAATTATTAATAAATATTTTGTTTATAAATAAATAGTAATATATGTAAATTAGATAGAAATAATATATTATAATGTAATAATGAAAAAATATAAATACATGTAAATTTCTATAATTAAATCGATGTATTAGTTATTGACTATATGATAGTTAATAACAAAAAGAGATTTAATTTTTTTTAATTAATAAAGATTATTTTATTTAAAAAAAAAAAACGAATTTTTATTACGTGTTTTTTTTTTTTATTTTGGTGTTAAAATTTGTTATTTGTAATCTGTTTCTGATAGAACTCTTTACAGAATGGTTCTTTTATTAATATTAATTTAGTTTATTAATAATTTAACCTATAAACATGTTTATTAGTATAGTTTAGTGTAGTTTTACATTTAGTTTACATTAATAACATAAGAGATTTTAGTAATTAATTATATTTTATTGAATGATTTAATTATATTTTAACTAGTTAACAAATATTTATATTGATGATGTATTTTTATTGATGAATGATAATAAATAAATAAAATAAATAAACTAAATATTAAAGTGTGAATATTATTATTGTGTGTATTATTCTATATAATATTAGAATATATTATTTTGTCAATTATTCCCTACTGTTATCGTCCAAATAAAATAAAATAAATATTGATATTGATGTTTAATAAAAATATCATATCATTCTTGATACGGGGTGTCACTAAATACCTTGTATTTCCTATTAAATACTCTTAATAATAATAAAATAAAAACTATTATTAAATCTTATTATTAAGGTCTTTTATTAATATCAAATCTAATTAAAAATTATTATTAAATATTTTTATTAATTTCTTTATTAATATCAAATCTAATAAAAATTATTATTAAATATTCTTATAAATTTCTTTTATTAATATTAAATATAATAAAAATTATTATTAAATATTCTTATTAAAATCTTTTATTAATATCAAATATAATAAAAATTATTATTAAATATTCTAATAAAAATCTTTTATTAATATTAAATATAATAAAAATTATTATTAAATATTCTTATTAAAAATTATATAATATTTAAATCATTATTAATTCTTATTTTTATATTAAGAATAATAAAAACCTATTTCAATAAATATTTGATATAAAATACAGAATTATAAGTTTCTGTATAATATTTTCTAAACCTTTGAAATAAACTAAAAATAAATCAAAAATCAAAAATAAATTAAATCTTTATTAAAAATAAAAATGAACTAAAATACAGAATTTCAATAATAAAAAAATGATCTAAAATACAGAAAATATCAATTCTGTATAATTCTCTCTCTGAAAAACAATATCAAGAAGAAGCTACCGCCCGGAATGCCCTTCGTGATACAATCTCTAAATTAATTTTTTATATTTTAATTTAATAAATGTTATTTTTTTTTTAAAAAAATAATTTAAAATAATAGTTAAAAATTAAAATAAAATAGTTATAATAGTTTTTTTATAAAGAATATATTGATAATAAATAAAATGTATTAAAATAAAAGTATAAAAAGAAGAATAAATTTCTTTCTTTTTAATACTGGGAACAAATAATTTTAATTTTAAATTTAAATAAAGAATATTTTAAAATTTAATTTTTTTTTTCTTGTTTCCAAATCTATTTTTATAGTTATGTGTTAATATTTATTTTTTTGTTTTGAATATCTTAGTGTTTCAACCCCAGCCCGTATCATTCTTGATGTATATCCAGTAGAAATAATATAAAATAATAGAAAAATTATTTAGATGTTGTTGAAATTATAACTGAATTGAAATCTCAATTTCAGTTATTTACATTTCAATAATTAAAAATATTATTTATTTAATTATAAATAATATATATATTTAAATAATTAATAATTAATATAAATTCTTGTATAATATTTAAAGGGTTATCTTAGGCCTAATAATCCTGAGAATATTAATAAATAAGGTTTATATTAATAATTAATTTCAATGATACATTTGACGTCACGTGTATTTTATTTATATTATGTTTTTATATATGTTTACAACATATCTATATTAAATTCATTTATTCAAATTAATTATATAATTAAATTTATCCTTATATTTTATTATTATTTATATTATTATTATCTTATAATTAAATATTATTATTATGAAACTTACAAAGTATAAAAGAAAGATGTAAAAATCTATCTTTTATGTTCTTTGTAAGGTTATTGTAAAATTACCTTAATAGTAATATATTATAGATATTTTATTATTAAATAAAATCAATAAATTTAAAACATAGACTTGCACATATGGGTACCCATCTCCCATATGGCCATACAGTTATTAATTAACTGTAAGGTGATGAGTTATTGGCATACTGTATCAGCTTCGCCGCTCTCAATCGTCGTTACACACTGCCCGGAGATGCATTCCTAACGTTCCTACATATATCTCTAATGACCACGAGCATCAGAACGGAACCATTAACTCCTCCCTAGTGGGTGTAATCATTGGCGATTGGAAACTTTACAATCATCAAGGTCTATGCTTCAATTCAAAGCGTAGTATCAGGGTTGGGTGAAATAATCATCTGAGGGAAAGCCTTATGGACATCACGTGTGGTCTCATGATATCCCAGGATAGAAACCTCATCCGATTATTTGGTGCCATGCCGAGGATTCGAACCCCGCCCTCTACAGTGACCTGTATCGTCCTAACCGACTGGACCAACATGGCATCAATAAATTTAAAATCAAATTAATTTGATAATTCTAATTATCAAAGTTTATTATAAATAAATTTTTATTAAACTAAACATTTAAATATTTATTATTATTATTATATATCTATATAGTATATTACTATATAGACATATCGACTTAGTGAATATTTTTATTAAAACATATTATTTTATTTAAATTTAAATTATAAATTATATCAAAATCTTAACAGATGTCAAAGTTTTAAGATAATTTGGTCTTAACGATTAGGTCAAGATGCCAAATTATAGTAATTAATTAATAATTTAATTTTACTCTTATTTAAAACATATTGTTATTAGTAAATTTTATAATTAAATTTTTATTTAAAATATAAATTTTATTTAATTTTAATAATATTTTATTACATTATTATTTTATATAATTATTACTATAATTTAAATTACAATAATCCTACAAAGGATTAATCAAAAGATTTAAACATGTATTTATATAAAATAATTAATTATTAAAATATTAATTATTAATATGAATATGTAATAGTATTAATATAAGTTTGATATTGATAATATAAAGTAAGATAGTAATATAAATATTTAATATAAATAAAATATAAGAATATAATATGTAGAAATTAATTTAATATGACAATCACGTGTTTACATTATTTAATATATATTAATTTCAATATGTAAATAATATTTAGTAATTAGTTGGCCTAGACTAATTCCTAAATATTTTAATAAAGTTAATTTAATAATAATTATTATATTATTATTTTTTAATATTGAAATTCAAATAACTGAATTATTGAAATTGAAATTGAAATTGAAATTGAAATTGAAATTGAAATTGAAATTCAGTTATTATCTTAACATTAGAAAAATTATTAATATAAATATTTATTAAAAATTAATTTTATATAATGAATCTTAAAATATATTATTAAAGATAATTTATTATTATTAATAATTATTAAAATATTAAATTAAATAATAATATTAAAAATATTAAAAGAATTGTTGATTATATAGTAAAATTAGTTATATTAATTATAACGGAGATTGAATGTTTAATTAAATTGATGTTAATATTAAAATAATTTTTAAATAATGTTAAACAATATGAATTAATAGTTATAAGTAAAAAGTTATGAATATTTATATTTATTAATTAATTTTAGTGTTTCGATAAATAAAATTTATAAAATTAGTAAAAATATAATTATGAAAATAATTTATAAATAAATATTTTCTTTTTTTTAATGAATAATAATAAAACATGTATTTTTTTTTATGATAAAATATAATAAATAAAATAATAAAAGATAAATAAATAAAAAGTAAATATAATTATTGTAATATAATATTCTTGGAGTAATTCCCTTTTGCACAAACGCCCAACTAACATATACGGTATTTAATAAAATATCGTATCAAAAATGGTGGAGAATCCGGGCGTGCAAACCAAGAATATTATGAAATTTATATTTATATTGATATTTACTTTTTAAAAATAAAGACAATTAAATAATTAATATTAAATTAAAATTAAATAATTAATTTTTTTTATAATAGTAATAAAAAATTTATATAAAAAAAAAAAAAAAAAAAAAAAAAAAAAAAACTCGTAAAATTATTATGATTATTATTAAATAATAATTAAAGGTAACTGGGAGTTCGAACTAGAATAAAAACGAATAAGTCTTTAATTATTATTAGTATAGTTAATTTTTTTTATTATCATCTTTATTAGTAATTAAAGACAACTGGGAATTCGGACCAGTATAAAAACGAATAAACCTTTAATTAAGAAATGATATTATAATAAAAAGTAGTAATAGTTTAGTATAAAAATTAACATTAAATAATATTTTATTAATAGTATATGTGATAATATTTAGAACAAAAAAAAATAATAGATAATATTTTAATAATAATAATAAATAATATTTTAGTGATAGTAAATTAAGTAATAATTAATAATAATAAATAATATTTTATTTTTAGTAATAGTGAATTAAGTAATAATTAATAATAATAAATAATATTTTAGTAATAGTGAATTAAGTAATAATTAATAATAATAAATAATATTTTAGTAATAGTGAATTAATAATTAATAATAATAAATAATATTTTAGTAATAGTGAATTAATAATTAATAATAATAAATAATATTTTAGTAATAGTAATATTTTAGTAATAGTGTATAAAATAAGAATTAATAATAATAATAATAATAATAATAATAATAATAATAATAATAATAATAATAAAAATAATATTATTATACGCGTAAAAGTATATAAGAATATAATTTCAAATTAAAACAATAATTAGATAAAATGGCGGACGCTTCGAAAATTAGAAGAGACTTACCATACTTAGCAAATTATGGTAAGGACATAGATTCTTGGATAGAAGATTTCAAAAATGTTATGGAAATTTACAACATTGAGGAACCAAACAGAATTTTTATTTGGGTAAAGAACGCAGTAGAGGCTGACATAAAAAACCTTTTAAAATCTTTATGTACTACAAGAAATAATGTTAAAAGGTTTCCTTCATATAAAGAAATCCAGAGAGCCATTGAAGATTATTTAGAAATTACTCAAAATGATAAGTGTTCAATTTTAAAGGCCTTAAAAATAAAAAGAAATGAAACAATTAAAGGATTTAATTATAATTATTTAACTCTTTATCATCGACTTGACTTGGAATATAAAAAATTAATATGTGTCGATGATTATTTAAATGCTATACATGATAGGGTATATGTACATTCTCAAGTAATTTTGGCCAACTGTAAAACATTAACAGAAGCGTTCGAAGTAGCAGAACGTGCAGAAAAAGCTGAAGTACGAACTATAACAAACAAAAATTCTCAGAATGTTATGGTATATCAAAACAACATAAATAAAAATAATAACAATTTATTAAATCATCCAATTTATAGGAGCTTAAGAGAACATGGAAATAATTTAGATAATTCATGGCAAGCGTCATCATATGTTATGGGTTATATAAATGAAAACTCCACCAATAATAGAATGTTTACACCAGGTAGATATAGTAACAATAAAAATAAAAGTTTTAATAATAATAATAATTATTATCATGGAGTAGGACAAATTCAACAAAATAATACTTATGATACAAGAAGATTCTATAATAACTACGAACCAAAAGCTAGAAAATCAGTTATGTGTTACTCATGTAAACAAGTAGGACATAAAGCTTATGAATGTCCTAATAATAAAAATAATGGTAGTAATAGAAATAATAATCTTTATAATATGAATAATAATGATATGGGTAATAATTATAATAATAATTTTGATTATAATAATAATAGTAATAAATATAACAATTATTATAATAATAGTAATAAAAATGGCTACAATAATTCTTTTAATGGTGGTAATTATTACTTTAATAAAAATAATAAATTTACTGGAAATAATATTGCTAATAGAAATAATAATAATTTTAATGAGAATAATATTCCCACTGGAAATAATAATTTTAATAGAAATTCTAATGGAATAAATCAGGATATTAATACTACTAGTTCAAATATTAATAGTAATTTCAAAGCTAATGTAAATAATAATAATAATAATAATGGAGATAGCTTTAATAATTTAAACTAAATAATGGGAGAAGGATAACTCCCGTTAACCAAACCAAACTTCAAACTTATAATAAAAATAATAGTATTAATGAAGAATATGTAAATTTAACATACTCTCCCAAGTTAAATAATAATACTATGAAAATAAAAAATAATTATAATAATACTAATGATAATAATTTACATAATAATAATAATAATAATAATAACTTACATAATAATAATAATAATAATAATAATAATTCATATAATGCTAGTGCAACTTCAAATAATGATGTAATAAATAATGGATATCCTTATAATGATAATTCACATAATTATGATATAAACAATAATTATTTAAATAAGAATAATAAAATAAATTATACAAACAGTTTATTTGATGATAATCATACAAGTATTGATAATATTTATTCCAATAATAATAATAATAACTTAAATAATATAGAATATCTTAGTAAGAATACTAGTAACGGTTATAAATTAAATAATAGTAATCATAACAACATCTATGAAAACGACACTATTAATAAACAAGTTAACAATGATGTTAATATAAATAATACTTATAAAAATAATAATGATGATCAAAGTAACAATGAAATTGATTTAAATAGAATTTCTATAAATGATAATGAAAAGAAAATTAATAATGAACCTAATTCAAATAATATTTATAATAATTTTGATAATTACCATAATGAGGAAATTATCGCTGTTGCCCAAAAGAAAGGTAAAAATAATTCAATAAAAATCTCCCCATATACCAAAGAAATAAAGAAAAAGCTTATAGATAATCCAGTTCCAATTATTACCAATGCTATGAAGAAAAATACTATTATGAAAAGAAAATTAAACGTTAATAAATTAGCAACTACAGGAACACCTGATATGATAATAGATGAGGGAGGAACGAATGTCAAACTATCAACAGAAAAAGAAGAAGGTAAAGAATTTAAAGAAAATAAAGATCATAAAAATGTTACTTTCAATGAATCTATTGAAATTTTTGAGGATTCACAACCACCAACTAATCAAACAATAACTAATAATAATACAAATAAATTAGAATATTTGGATCTTTCTTATATCAATCAACCAAATATTAGAAATGTAAAAAAAGCGAATAAATTGAATAAAATAAATGAAATACTGAGCAGTAACAAAGATGATATACCCATCAATGTTAAAAGTTATTCCAAGCCAGAGAAACACATAAAAATGATGGAAGATTTTAATGAATTTAAAATTAAGGACTTTATCAAGGAAGTAGCATCAACCGAAGTCATAACGAAGTTAGTATATTTGTTAGACCTGTTTCCAAAGTTCAGGTCAGAATTTACAAAAGCATTAAAATTAACCGAAGGAAAAGAGAAAATAAAGAAAAATTTGAATACATCTTTAATAAATGTAATGACAATCATAAGCCAACATAAAGTGATTAAAGTTAAAGGCACTGTGGATAAGAAACCAGCTGAAATTTTCTTGGACTCGTGTGCTAGCGTTAATTTGATTACCACTACGGCTTTAAAAAAATTTAAAATTAATAAAAATCCTATTGGGAGAATATCCGAAAAAATTTTTCAGGCATATTCCAACAATTCAACTTGTTCAGATATTTATGAACTAAAAATATCTATTGGAAATTACACTTTTATCGATTACTTTAGGAAAATTGATAAGGATGATATCTTTGATATATTAATAGGTATTGACACACTTAAACGAAATAGATTTGATATAAATTTAGTTAATGATACCTTATATCATATTGATGAAAATAATAATCCTGTAGAATTAGCTTCTTTATTTTATGATGTTAGCTTGAGTCCTTCTGAAAGTACAAATAGAATTAATGACAAAGAAAATAATATGAATAAGGAGAATAATATAAATAATAATTCTTCTGAAGAGAATGATGAGGATTCTGAAACTAGTTGGAGTGACAATGATAATAATAATGATAATAATAATATACTTTTTACATATGCTAAATCAGAGTTACCTAATATTAACATAAATAATTTTAATGTAAAATTACCTTTCTTTAATAGTGTCGACATCGATAAAGAAAATAATATCAAAATAAAAACGAATAATAATAAGAATGATGATAAAATTGACAATTATAAAATAAATGATCATAAAATTAATTCTAAAGTTACAAACAATATAAATCCCATACTACATTCTAAACTTCCATCAAAAATCGATTCTCATCAAAACGGCAATAACAAATTAAATAGTAATTATAAATTAGTAGATAGAAATATTGAAAGGAAAGAATATAAGAATAAAACGGTTGATATTACAACACAATTGATTCCATCTCTTTTATTAATAACTAATGAAGTACTACATAATGAAAACGAGGTTTGTACAGACGACACAATATCTAAACTGGAAATGATTCACTCTATTGTAAAAAAATTACCAGAAAATTTGAAAGCTGATGTAGAAAAATTATTTTTAAATTATATTAGTGTTCTTGCACTGAAAACTGACGATTTGGGTTCGTCAAAGCTATATCCTCATAGAATTAATTTAATACCAGGAACAACACCTATTAAACAGAGGGCCTACCGTATTTCAAAAGTGCAAGCTGATGCACTTAAAAAGGAACTAATTAAACTTATAAATAATAATTTAATTGTCCCTTCTAGTTCTCCTTGGTCTTCTCCTGTAGTACTGGTACCGAAAAAGAATGGTCAAGTGAGAATGTGTGTTGACTACAGGAAGATTAATAATTGTACATTAAAGGACGCTTATGCACTTCCTTTAATAGATGATATACTTTACTATGTTAGCGGTGATATTTCTATTTTGTCTACTATTGATCTCTTCTCAGGGTACCATCAGATTCCTATGCATTCTGATGATAAAGATATCACTTGCTTTACGACCATTTATGGAAACTTTAATTTTGAAGTTATGCTTTTTGGACTATGCAACGCTCCCGCTACTTTTCAAAGGGAGATGAACAGAATATTTTTTGATTTAATCGGAGTATGTGTTTTTATTTACATAGATGACTTAGTTATTTATTCTCCTTCATTAAATCAACACATCAAAGACCTAGAAAAAGTATTCCTCATTCTTGCTAATAATGGATTAAAAGTGAATTTTGAAAAATGTGATTTCTTTAAAGAAGAAGTTGAGCTCCTTGGTCATACTCTTTCTACTAAGGGTATTAAACCTATGAATTCTAAAATAAAAGTTATTGCTAATTGGTTACCTCCTTCTAATTTAAAACAGTTACGTTCTTTCTTAGGGGCAATTGGATATTACCGGAAATTCATTAGCCATTTTGCCCAAACTGCTAAACCTTTATATGATTTAACAAAAAAGAATGTTCCTTTTGTTTGGTCTACCGAATCTAATAATGCATTTGAATTTTTAAAAATTCGTCTTATTAATGCACCTATATTGTCACCTCCAAATTTTGATAAACCATTTATTGTTCGTTCAGATGCATCTAAATCAGGAATTGGCGGGGTACTACTTCAGTTAGACGATGACAACATTGAGAAGCCATTATATTATGAAAGTAGGACACTTTCCAATTCTGAAATCAATTATAGCATTACAGAACTTGAGGGGCTTGCCGCATTTTACTGTGTCATGAAATTTAAACCTTTTCTCACTGGTAATAGTTTTGAGACAATTCTTTATACCGATCATAAGCCTTTAGTTTACATATTTAAAAATAAAGAACCTTCTTCAGCAAGGCATGTCAAATGGATAACTGAGTTCAGTATTTTAAAAGTTAAAGTGTTATATGAAGAGGGGAGGAGGAATGTAGTTGCTGATGCACTATCTAGATTATATTCTAACAATGAAAAATATATAATCAAAAATATGAAAAATGATGATAAACATATAAAAAATAAAAATAAAAGAAATAATATAAAAAATAATAATAAAGATGTATTCAACCAAGTTATAAATAATGAAATTCAAAATTGTGAAATTAAAAATAATGAAGAAATTAGAAATAAGAAAAATACTAAAATTAATAAAATAAAAGAGTTAGTGGATGAAATTAAGATCAATAGTAATAATGAAAATTACAAAATGGAATATGAGGAAATTAAAAATAATGTAAATAACATTAATAAGTTTAATAATAAATTACATAATAATAATAGTGAAAATAATGGAGTGGAAAATAAATTGAATGTGAATTATATGGTATTTCAAACTGAAGAAAATAATAAACATAGTTTTAATAATAAAGATAATAATAATAATAATATTAATCATGTTAATACCAATAATAATGATATTGATGATAGTACTGAAATACTAAATGATTTCTATAAAAAAATAATAAACCAGAAATTTGTATTAATTGATGGAGTACAGTATTATAAAGATAATAATGAATTATGAAAAGTAATATTTAATGATAATGAAAAATGGGAACTTATTAGTAAAGCTCATTGTTTAGGACATGAAGGTAACTTTAAAACCTACCATCGTTTGAAAAGGAACTATTATTGGATAGGAATGAATAAGGATATCAGATTATTTATTAAATCTTGTCATGTATGTCAATTATGTAAACCACAACCACCGAATGTATTTACAGAAGATTTAGCTACACCCCCAGGTTTACCTTTTACTCGGGTAGGATTGGATTTAGTTGAACCCTTATACGAATCTTTCAGAGGTAATAAATATATAATAGTACTTGTAGATTATTTAACAAAATGGGTGGAAGCTGAAGCATTAGCCAAAACAGAATCAGAAGATGTCATTAGATTTTTAAATAATATATTTTCAAGACACGGGATTCCAGAGATACTAATTACTGATAATGGCCCGCAATTCATATCTGATAAAACAAAAGCTTTCCTAGATTTAAATGATGTCTATGTACATTATATTAGTACTTATCATCCTGCTTCCAACGGAGAAGTAGAAAATAGGAATAGAGAAATAGTCAAATATATTAGAATTCTTAAAAGCCAATTTAAAGAATTAAGTAAACAAAATCAAGAATGGGATGATATTTTACCTAGTGCACTTTGGGCTTTAAGAACAACAAAAAATGAAGTTACTAAATTTAGTAGTTTCGAATTACTCTATGGTAGGAAAGACTTACAACCATTTGAATTAGCAATTAATATTGACAAAAGATTTCCTGAAGAATCAGAAGAAGAATATTTTGTTCGAAAATTTATTAATCACCATAATTGGATTTCTGAAGCAATCAAAAATATTGAAACTGCAAATGAATTATTGAAAGATAGGAGAAGACAGATTAAAAGATTAAGAAGTGAATTCAAACCAGGAGACCTAGTTTTAGTTAGAAATTTCAATCGAAGGAAACTAGACCCTTATTATATCGGACCATTAAAAATAGTTAAACAGCAATTTAATACTGTCACAGTATGTGATCCTTATACGAACGAAATTGCAGAGAGAAACATTCATCTAAAAAATGTAATTCCATATATTAGTAATTTCCTAAATTATAATCAGTAAAAAAAAAAAAAAAAAAAAAAAAAAAAAAAAAAAAAAATTATGATATATATAAAAAATATAAAAAAAAAAAAAATATAAAAAAAAAATATATATATATATATATATAAAATATCATAAAATATATAATAGTATTATTAGTTTAATAAATATTTTAATATGCTTATAGACTTCAAGGGACGAAGTCTAAGCTAAGTGGGGGCATCTTGATGAATGTCCAGTAGAAATAATATAAAATAATAGAAAAATTATTTAGAAAAATTATTAATATAAATATTTATTAAAAATTAATTTTATATAATGAATCTTAAAATATATTATTAAAGATAATTTATTATTATTAATAATTATTAAAATATTAAATTAAATAATAATATTAAAAATATTAAAAGAATTGTTGATTATATAGTAAAATTAGTTATATTAATTATAACGGAGATTGAATGTTTAATTAAATTGATGTTAATATTAAAATAATTTTTAAATAATGTTAAACAATATGAATTAATAGTTATAAGTAAAAAGTTATGAATATTTATATTTATTAATTAATTTTAGTGTTTCGATAAATAAAATTTATAAAATTAGTAAAAATATAATTATGAAAATAATTTATAAATAAATATTTTCTTTTTTTTAATGAATAATAATAAAACATGTATTTTTTTTTATGATAAAATATAATAAATAAAATAATAAAAGATAAATAAATAAAAAGTAAATATAATTATTGTAATATAATATTCTTGGAGTAATTCCTTTTTGCACAAACGCCCAACTAACATATACGGTATTTAATAAAATATCGTATCATTCTTGGTAAAGAATGAATTAATAACCTTTATTTTATTATTAATAATTCTTTACTAAATTGTACTTTCCTATATTCTTGATAACCTAAACTTAATAATAAAATTTAATTTATTTTAATATAAATTAATTTTAACTTGTAAATAATGTAAATAAATTTTAATTAATTACTTTTGTTAAGAGTCATGAATTTGTGGTTTATAATTATGTCAATTTTATTAATATATTTTATGATAAAGAGTTAACAAATATTAAATTATATTAATTTACATGCTTTTATATTAACATATTGTGGCTTATACATTACATTACATACATTACATTTTAATACATTTAAACTCATATTTCACATATTCTAACATTCCCCCCTAAACCAAGTTATTCTACTAAATGAATAATTTTGGTTTATAGGTGAATATGTACATAGCAATACATAACAATAATACTTTGTGAAATTTATATCATTATTCTAAATTTTAATTAACTATTAAATTTCTATTTCATATTATATCATTAATTGAATTTTATATATATACTTTATGTATATTATTTGCTAATTAAAAAATCTTAGATATTTATATTATTACCCATTGTACGTTTTTGTGGTTAAAACGCCTAAAACCTTTATAATTTGGGTATTTTTAATATTAAAAATTATTTAAATATGGATTGGACACCTATCTGGGTTTACACCATCCTATTATATTATATTAAGGCAACCTCGTTGGGATTCACGCCAAATTAATAATGACAACACATGGTTTACCTCTTTGGTTTTACGTACTCTTGACAACTCATGGATTAACTCTTTGGTTTTTACGTCATTTTATTTATTTTAATTAGTTAAAAATTTTATTTTCTTTAATAAAATAGTTTGTAATATTCAAAAATAATTTATAATAATCAATTAATGCTTATGATAATTTCATTTATTAAGAGTCTCAAAATAATATGTTCATTTAATATATTTCACGTTTCTTTTTTTTTTCTTTAAGCGTGTTAACTTCATGTAGGGGAATTTCTTGTATTAAGTTATTAGATATTTACGCGTTTTCAGAATTTTTGAAATTTAGTGATCTAAATTTCAATCTTGATCAATTTTGATTTAAATTCCAAAAAATTGACATAATGGCAATCTTTATCATAATATTCTTCTTTTAACTTCTTTATGTCCTTCTTGACATAATATTGTTTCAGCCAAAAAATTCTTTTGCTAAGAATCTTTTTAAGAGTCAGATGAGACTCTTAATCTGTTAAGAGTCATGAATTTGTGGTTTATAATTATGTCAATTTTATTAATATATTTTATGATAAAGAGTTAACAAATATTTAATTATATTAATTTACATGCTTTTATATTAACACATTGTGGCTTATATATTACATTACATACATTACATTTTAATACATTTAAACTCATATTTCACATATTCTAACAACTTTATTGTTATATTATTAAATATATGTATATTAAAATACAATTGTAAATATTAAAATTATACTTTTAAGATACTAAATTATTAAAACTATTAATTAAATATTATTATAAAAATTATTATAAAATTATTAAAATTATTAATTAAATATTATTCTAAAAATTTATTTATTATAACTATTAAATATTATTATAAAATTATTAAGATTATTAATTAAATTTATTATTAAAAATTATTATTAAAAATTTTTACTTATTATAAAAATTATTATTTAAATATTATCAAATTTATTAATTAAATATTATAAAATTTTATTTTATTTTGAAAATAATTACAAGTATTATTTAAAATAATTAAAGATTATTAAATTTATTATATTAATCTTTAAAAACAATTTATTTAACTTAAAAATATCAAAGAAAATAGTAAAAACTATTTTCTATATATTTATTTTATAATTATTTTTAATTAAATTATATTTGAATACTATATTATTATATTTATAAAAATTAAAACAAAAATGAATTATTGATATAAAATTAATTCAATAATTCTATAAAATTACTTAAATTATAAACAAATAATTATACCTTAAATTCATAAAAAATTATAAATATTGTAAATATTTCTTAAAAATTAAATATGTGTACTTTAAATAATAAAATTTTATATTAATAAATAATAAATAATTTTTATTAAAAAAAAAAAAAAAATTTTTTTTTTTTTTGTTAAAATCAAAGCAGGGTAATACCCGTCCCCCCCTGCTTGATTTTAAATCAATAAGAATCAACCCCGAGTCTACCATTCTCTATACGTGACCACTATAAAAATGGTATTTAGGTAGATTCTTTAGGTTAAAGAAATACTTAAATATTATTGGTCAATAATAATTTTATAATAATATATATAATTTTAGAATAATAATTATTAAACAGAGAATTCTTTTATTTATAAGTTTATACTTATGATAAATTAATTCACATAAATAGCTATTTTTATATTTTATTTTAGTATAGTTAAAAAGAGATATTATATATATTTGAGATAATTAATTATAATATTTATATAAGAGAGTAATAATAATTAATGTAATAATTAATAATTAATAATAAATAAAGAGAACATTAAAAAGATATATTTATTACTTTATTTTGTATTATTGTATGTGTTATTTCTATTTAATATTAGAATATATTATTTTGTCATAATTCCTTATTGTCATTGCCCAAAAATAAATATTAATTTAGATACATAAATAAAATATCGTATCATTTTGATAAATAACAAAATTAATAAATCTTGAAAATTTATTATACATAAAATCAATGTCACGAATACTAGTTGGATTTGAAGTTAAAATTCACTATTAGATCAATTGAAATTTAATTTAGTTATTGACAAAAAATTATTTTAATTCGATTTTAATTATAAAAATAAATATTAGAAACATTAAAGAATTAGAAACCAAAGGGTTTGGACTTATTTATTAAAGATAGGGAGAGTTGCATTTCCCCAAATTGCATTTCGCCAAGTGGCGTAGTATTAAAACGTTGCATTTCGCCAAGTTGCATTTCGACAAGTAGAGTATTGATATAAATAAATGAATAAATAAATAAATATTAATTCAAAATATATTTTTTTTTAAAATTGTTTTTATGCAATATTAATAATATTTAATTTTATTTATTGATTTATTTGTTTATTTAATAATTTTCAATTTGGCGAAATGCAACTTGACGAATTGCAATTTGGCGAAATGCCACATTTTTTTAATACGCCACATGCTTTCAAAAAAATTGGCGAAATGCAATCTGGCGAAATGCAATTTGGCGAAATGCCCCGCACCCAAATAAAATATCTTTAACGCTATTAAAACACCTAACCTTATTATAGAGCTTTTTATTTTTTTTTATTTCATAATATATTATATGGGGAGAGGTCCAAAACGCCAATTTTTTCACGTGATATATCAAATTTTGAGGCTTTTTAAATTAATAGTTATATGATACTATTTTGTTGTATTATTAATTTGTAATTTTTTTCTTAAAATTTATTAAGTGAATAGTTAAATAAATTATAATGGTTAGATAAAAATAAATATTTTTTTACAAAAAAAAAAAAATAAAATAAAATATTCAAACAATTAAAAGGTTTATTTTAAAAAAAAAAATATTAATAAAATACTTTAACAATTATATAGATTTATTTATTTAAAAAAAATATTAATAAAATATTTTAACAATTATATAGATTTATTTATTTAAAAAAAATATTAATAAAATACTTTAACTATTATATAGATTTATTTATTTAAAAAAATATTAATAAAATACTTTAACAATTATATATATTTATTTAAAAAAAAATATTAATAAAATACTTTAACAATTATATAGATTTATTTATTTAAAAAAAAATATTAATAAAATACTTTAACAATTATATAGATTTATTTATTTAAAAAAAAATTAATAAAATATTTAAACAATTATTAATAAAATTAATTATAAACATTAATAATAAAATATAAAAATATAAAAATATATTATTGATATTAATAATAAAGTATAAAAATATAGGATTATTTATTTTAAAAAAAATATTAATAAAATATTTAAACAATTATTAATAAAATTAATTATAATAATAAAATTATAGAATATTTATTTAAACTACATAAATTTTATCAAGTATATAAACATTTTAACTTTTTAATAATTATAAATTTTTTAATTAATAAATTTAATTATAAGTTTTTGTATGAAAGAATTTTAATGATTTTTTCTTTTGGAAATTCCTCTGTCATTTCATAATTATTTATTATTAAATAATATTTATAAAATATTATTTAAATTAGTTAAACATTCAAACCACAATTTAGAAAGATCACTTCTATTATATTTTATATTAATTAACTTGGCTTCTTTATTTTTGTATTTTTCAATTAAGATATTAATTTCATCAGTTTTTGTTTTTATTTTTTTTTTTTTCATTCTCCAAATTCCTTTTATTTTCATTTGGTAATCATAATATGATAAATGTTCGTGTTCTTTTAATTTATTTATTAATTCATAAAAATTTGGTTTCATTGGAAATAGTTTATTTAAAGAATTATTGAGTGATTCTGAAGCATTATTGGTTATATGTTCAATATTATTATAATAATTCCAACTTTTCATATCGTAACCAATTAAATATGTTTCATAAAAATATTCTAAAAATTTTAAAAATTGACAAGAATTTTTTTCAATGGATTTAGTTTTAATTAATGAAAAAATATCCATTATGTATTCAGGGTTGATAAATGGTAAGTTTGAAATTCCTTTGTAATAATTAAATATTTTTTCATCATCGTTCACTTCATTACGGCACAATTCATTTTTTTTTAATTTCTAATAAATTTTTATAATGCCAAATACAGTATTTAATATTTATATTAGGAAATATTTTTTTAACTGCTTTGGATATGCCTTTTTCAAAATCGCAATGTACATTTTTTGGTTCAGTTATAATATTATTATTAGAATTTTGTTTTAATTTATTGAATAACATTTTATATGTTTTTTGCTTTTTATTTCTTAATATTGCATAAGAAGTAGTATAAAAACTATTCAATTCTTTAACGTAAGTTCTAGTAATAAACACTTGTTGACTAAATTTAGGTGCGATATAAAAAGTACCATCCACAAATATATCATTATTATATTTCTTAAATAATTTTGCTTGAAAAGGGGATTGAAAAATTACTAAATCAGAATTTTTGAATATCATAAAATCTTCATTTCGTTCAGTTTTATAATATTCAGATTCATTAGGAATTTCATTAAAAGTTGTTACATTGGATGGTAGTTTTTTATTAATACTTCTTAATATTAGAGTTTTAACTGAAATATATTCTGGACACGGATATATAAATCCCATTTCTTTAGAAATTTCATTATATAGTCTTTTTCGTTTTATATCAAAAGGATTTGAATGTTTTTTAATTTCATCTTTAATTTTATGTTTCATTACAGATAGGGATACACTGTATTCGTTTCCAAGATGATTATGTAAACGCTCATATTTTAAGATTTCTTTCTCATTATTTAAAATAATAAAAGATTTACATTTATTATTTTTTTTATATTCGGTACATTTATAAACTCTTGAATTATCTTTCCTTGAATGTGAAAAATTAAATTTATATTGTTTATTAATAATGATTTGTTCTTCTCCTTTATTAGACTCACTTATATAAATAGTTATGTTTTCTTCCATTTATAAATTTTAATATATAGTTTTTAATTATATCTTTTAAATTATTATATTAATTATCTAAATATTATTTTTTAATATTAATTCTGAACAATTAAATATTCAATTTTTTTTAAAAGATAAAAAGTATTTTAATTATTTCTTTTTCTTTTAATTTTTTTTAAAAAAAAAACAGATACATAAAGTATATATGAAAATATTTTAATTTTTATTATTTAAAAATAAATTATTTATTTAATGTATATAAAAAAAACTTAATTATTTATTTATTCTAAATTAATATTAATTATTTTTTTTAATATATACTAATAAAGAATTTATGAATTAATTAATTATTTTATTTATATTATAATCTAATTAAATTATTAACTTTTAAGTCTTTTTAAAACAACAAATATATATAGCATTTTTTAGCATATAAAGTAGAACTGGGCTTTCTACTGGTTGTTATGTGGCGGACTTAATAATCATCTGGTGTCCGGCCAACCCCTGCTGGTATCTATTCTTGATCTGATTTTCCCGATAGTGTTTGGAGAAAGGGTAAAGGGGTTATAATGGCACAATTTCAGGTAAGTATTAATTCCGCTCCTACCATTATTGGATTGCCACGTATTTAATTTCTATATTTGATCACCCATGGCATCCTAGTGTAGTTGTATAGCCTATACTGTGAGGGTTACGAGTTCAATTTCTATAGGATAACACGGATGTTATTTGGCAAGACATGTCTACTGGAGCTACCTCTGCTTAGGAATTTGGAGCGCCGACGTCGTACTGATATAGTATAAGATATATATACCAAAGTATATATATTCTTTACAAGCCCATATATATAATATGGGATAGACATGTGAATTCATATGTGTAAAAAACCTATTTATATATCTCTACAAAACGGTTGCTGTAATATATAAATAGTAATTGAAATGTGAACAACAAATTTTAATTTTTGAAATTTCAATTTACAGCTATAATTTAAGTCTTATAAAAATATTATTTTGTAATTTTTATTATTATTTAATATTTTATTTATAAATTATATATAAAATAAAAGGTTTAATTCTATTATTAAGATGTTATAATAACAACTAAAGTTTTAGTTATAATATAAAAAATTAATATTTTAAATAATATTAATTTAAATATAAATTTATAAAATAAAATTTTTTAATAATAAAATATAAAAATATTATATTGATATTAATAATAAAATATAAAAATATGAAAATATAAAAATATAATATTAATAGAAAAATATAAAAATATAATATCAATAATAAAATATAAAATATAAAAATATAATATAAATATTAATAATAAAATATAAAAAATAAGGTTATAAGGAAAATAATTATTTATCATTTTCCTTATAACATGATTGTCAAAAAAAAAAAATTATATAAAAATATTTTATTTTTTATTGACCTTTTTAATTTTTATTTATTTATTTACTTATTTATTTATACATTTATTTCTTTTTTACTTAAAATTATATTAAATTTTATGGCGTAATAATATAAATTTTAAAAGCCACAAATAAATAGATGGCTTATTAAAATTTCAAAAAAAAAAAAAAAATTGGCGAAATGGACCACATTCTTATAAACGAAATCTAGTATAGAATATCTTAAAAATGTATGGCTTTATTTTAAAATATTTGTAAGCCACATTGTGAAATGCACGTCCCCGCTTTTTTTTTATTAGTTCTTAAATAAAAAATAAAAGAATTCAATTAAAATTATAAATACACATTTAAATTTAGCAATAAAATATATTATATTTAAAGGACTAAATAAAGTAAAAATAAATAAAGTAAAAATTTAAATGAATATATAATATGATATTATAAACGAGAATTATAAATACTTCATATTTCATAAATTATTACATAAAAAAAATAAAAATAAAAAATAAAAAAAATAAAAATTATAATATTTAAAATTAGTTAAATATTTATTATATAATAATAATACAATGACTATTGAATATATATAATCTCTATTATTTACTATTTATTTTTATTTTAATTTTTTAGACAACTTTTTTTAAAAATAACATTAATTCTTTCCACTTTAAATTTAAAATTAAATAAATATTTCTTTATCATCTTCAAAAAGTTCAAATAAGACAAGCAAATAAATAATTTAAAATAAATATCCATATCAAAAAAGAAATATCCATCATATATATTCCTTTCCTATTAAAATATTAATATGTTCAACTACTTATTATTAAAAACTGTCCTAACAACACATCATTAAAACAAATACACATTTAACACAAAAACTTTTTTAAATTTTCTTTTAATAAACAAATTTTTTTATGAATTTTGATTTAATAAAATAAAGCTTTTTTTTTAATTGTTTATTTTTTCATTTTTTTATAGTCTATTTTTCTAATTTTTTTTTTTTTTTTTTTGATTTCGCTTTTTATTTTTATTTTTAATTTTTGTTTTATTTTTTACTTTTATTTTGTTTTTTATTGTTTTTTTTATTTTGATTTTTGTTTTTTTAATTTTTTTAAAAAAAAACAGCAATAATAATAGCTCTTATTTTTATCCTTTTTTTTTTTTTTTTTTTTTTTTAGGATAATGTTCTCTTTATTTTTTTTTTTGTATTTTAATTAATTTTCAGGAAACATTAGAGTTAGCTTATCTTCTTTCTTTCTTGATAATTAAATGTCCAGCAGACAGAATTCACAAGGTATTGAGATCTTATAGCCTTCTATCCGATATCTAATTACAAACAAAAAGCAAAGGAGCAAAGAATATAGTTAAAATAATCTTAGGCAGAACTTCTAATACTTCATTCAAATTAGTTTTTATTTTTTTTTTTTTCTTTTAAAAAAGTTTTATTAGAGAATAGAAACTTTTCCGAGTTTTTTACTTTTTCAAAAAAACTGAAGAACAAAACGTTTGGTTCAATATCATTCTATTTATACTTTTTTTTTTTATTTTTTTTTTTTTTTCTTTTCATTCTATTTTTCATATTTTATTAATTTTTTGTGAATATGGCTTAAAGATTTCCAATAATAATATTAAATAATAATAATTTAATAATAATAATTTAATAATAATTAAATTTGTTCATTTCAATTTCATTTCATTTTATTATTAAATTAGATTTCATTTTATTATTAAATTAGATTTTATTTATTATTATATAAATCATTTTCAAATTTTTAATTTTTTAATTTTTTTAATTTTTTAAATTTTAATTTTTTTAATTTTTATTTTTTAATTAATAATTAAAATTATTTAATTTATATTTAAAGTTTATTAAATATAAGATTTTGTTTTAAAGCTTTTAAACTTAAAATTGTCTTTTTGCTCTTCAGTTAAGGAATAAAATGAAATAAAGAAAAAAATTAATTTTATATATAAAAATAAAAGTATTAATAATATATTTAAAATAATAAAAAGGCAAGAAAAAAACATAAATAAATATTATTATAAATAAACATATTTGCTACTTTGAAATAAGCTTTTATACATTAAAAAATAAATAGAAAGGAAAAAAAAAGCATATATCTCTATTATCATATTTATTTATTTATATATATGTATATTTATTTATTTATTCATACATCATCAACTCTGACTATAAACCTTTTAAAGTGCCATATTTTTTTTTAATGAGTGCCGCAAGTTTTAATGCTTTTTAAAGCGAAAAAATTTTTTATTCATATTTTATTTATATTTTATTAATTTTTCAAAGTTTTGAGTGGTGTAAAAAAAATTTGTATATAAAATAATATAAATATATAATAATACATGAATATATAAAATAATAAATATAATTATATATAATATATAATATGAAATATAATATATACATATATGAAATAGTACAATAAATATAAAATAAAATAAAATAAAATAATATAAAATAAACTAAAATAATATAATGTAAATATAAAATAATACATGAATATATAAAATAATAAATATATAATATATAATATATAATATGAAATATGATATATATGAAATATGAAATAATAAATAGTACAATAATATTATAAATATGAAATAAAATAAAATAAAATAAAATAAAATAAAATAATATAAATATAAAATAAAATAATATTATGAAAAAAGTTTTAATTAATCATAAAATTTAATATAGCATCATTAATTACTAAATTTCCATTAATGGAATATTTTAAATTAAATATGAAAATATGAATAAAAAAATTGAAATTTAGATTTACATATTAAATAAAATTTTTATTGACGTTCATCAAAGAATTAAGGTAAAGTTTTATCATTTAAGAATAAATACTTCACTACTTTATAATTATTAATTATTATTTTATAAATAAAATGAATGTTCTCTATGCTACCATCTAATGTCTAATTGATGATGATGATATCAACTTTTAAAAAGTAATTTATATGATAATAAAACTTTTTTTTTATTTCCAGGAATTAAAAAATAATTATATGATAATAAGATTTATTCTTATATTCCAAGGAATTATAATATAAGTATTCATATGGCAAATAAGATTAATAATTTTACAAATTATAAATATGGGATGCATTATTTTTGGAATAGAAGAGAGACATTTACAAATACAAATAATACATCTTAAATCACTATCATTTCTGGCACCAACCATGAAGCAAGCATCTGTAAATAATAGGATGATTACAATGTAAATCACCTTTATTACATTCAATATTTATTATTTATTAGTATTCATTTGCTAAATTTTGATTGAAACTCATTTTTTTCTTTTTTCTTTTTCTTTTTCATTGGATACTCAATTCACAAATAAAAACGAAATAAATCAAGACAAAAGAAAAACTTTATATTTTAATCTTTTTTTTAAATTTCAAGTTTTAAAATTTAAACTTAATTTAAATTTTTTTATAATTTTTTTAATTATTTATTGATATAAAATGAAAATAAAAACCTTTATTATTAATATATTATTTTGTTAATAATTACATAAAAATAAATTTATAAGCATTAAATTATCACTTGATCAATTATCAGATGATTTATAAAATGATCAAAAATAACGTGATATAAAATAAATTTATGTAATGTCATAAATTCTATGAAAATAATTTATAAATTAATTAAGTTTTATTATATTTTATTATAATTATTTTATTTTATTATAGTTTTATTATATTTTTATATATTTTTATATGTTATAATTATAAATATTTTATTATTTATATTATACTTTTTATAATATTTAACTAAATAATTAATTCTTATTATTTTCAAATAGTTTATAATTAAATAGTAATATAAAGAATACTTTTTCTTTATATAAATAAATAAATAAATAAATAAATAAATAAATAAATAAATAAATAAATAAATAAATAAATAAATAAATAAATAAATAAATAAATAAATAAATAAATAAATAAATAAATAAATATAATTTCTCCCAATAAGAGACTAACTTATAAAGGATAAAATACTTTAAATGTTTCATATTTAAATTAAATTTTATATTTAATATAATTATTAAAATTTTTAAATTTTTTTTTAATAAATAAAATTTTTGTATGGTGACATTGGAAACACCAATAGAATTGTTGCTTGTTTTATACATAAATCAAATATAAAAAAATTCTTAATAGTTGAAATTGTTTATTTAAATATTATTATATATACCATTACACTATAATATATGAGGAAATGATAAAGTTGAATCATAACTTATTTATATTAAAATATTTAATATTGAACTTTCTTTTTAATTATTGAAACATATATAATGATAGAGTTAACTTGCGGCTAGTTTATATTACATATGTATTATACATATACATACAAATACATTATATATTATTTGATGAAGAAATAATTAATAAATAAATAATAAAAGAATTAAAAGAGTATTTATTAATAAATAAATAATAAATAATAAATAATAAATAATAAATAATAAATAATAAATAATAAATAATAAATAATAAATAATAAATAATAAATAATAAATAATAAATAATAAATAATAAATAATAAATAATAAATAATAAATAATAAATAATAAATAATAAATAATAAATAATATATAATATATAATAAATAATAATAAAGAGCGTTTATTAATAATACATGATAAATAAATAGCATAAGGAGTATTTATTAATAAATAATAAATAATAAATAAATAATAATTAATAAACAAATAATGATATAATATTATTATTAAATTAAAATTTTATGTATTTCAAAATTAGTTCAATAATTCCTTTTAAAATAAAAAAAAAAGTTTTTATTTTTTATTTTTTTTTTTTGGGTAATCGAAAAATAAAAAAAAAATAATTGCAATAAACAATTATATAGTTAATAATAGAATATGAAATTCTAATAAACAATGTTAAATAAAGTAATTTTTTATAAAAAAGTTTTATTGTTTATTTCTTATTTTATTTTATTTATTTTTTTTTTTTTAAAAAAAAAACAAAAACAAAAACAAAAACAAAGTGTTATATTGTAACAATATTTTATTTTTAAATTTATTTATAAACTTTTTTAAAATCAAATAATTTCTTTACAGATTACTAATAATTATTATAAAATTTTTATGAAATCAAATCCATATTATAACCATAATTATTTCTTGTTTGAATTTTAATGAAAGTTTTATTAATCCTTTTTTTTTTTTTATTTAATTTTTATTTTTTTTTTACTTAATGAAAAAATTTAATGGCTATTATTCCTTTTAGTTTTGATATTTCATTACTCATATTTTTTTTTTTTTTTTTTTTTTTTTGTTATGCTAAAAGAATGATCATTACTCTTGGTATTTTAATGAACTTAAATTACTAGTAATAAAAGTTTTTTTTTTTCAATGATCAAATCATTGATCATTTTTACTATAACATGGACAACAATAAAGGCAAATTTCATTAATTTTATCACATCTATATATAGCTATTGTGGTATTATACTTGTATTAATCACATCATCCTAATTCAAATCTCTAAATTTAGTGTGTATTTACAGTTAAAATTAACTAAATAAAATGATTAAATTAATAGAGGGTATCTTGACACTATGTCTCAACATCTACAACAGAAGCCTAAGATTACAGCTTTAGGGAATGCTCAAAGCAATGGATATGGTACTTAAATCTCTTAAAGGAACTAAATATCAATGCTAAAAGGATCGAAATTAATGTGGATAATGAAGCTGCAATATTCATTGCAATGAATGAATTAACGAAATCAGAGAGCCAAACATATTGATGTCCACTACCACTACGTAAGGGAATTTATAAAAGAAAAATAAAATTAAATTGAAATATGAAAACTTAAAACTGAATATTGACTCAATAAATTCTTGAATAATTCATTAATGATAAACTTTAGAAATAATGTTCAAATTTAATTTATTAATTAAATTAGATTTGAGGGGGAGTGTCAAAATCAAAGATTAAGCATAAACTTACATTTTACAATATATTAAGTTTTATGTATTATAAATATTATGTAATTTATCATATATTTTAATTATAATAATATTCTCCATAAAAAATTATCTTTTTATTAAAAAAAAAAAAAAAAAAATAATATTTTAACATTATTTAAAAAAAAAAAAAAATAATTTTAGATTTAGAACATTCTATTATTCTATAATCATAAATTTAACTTTGAAAACTTCTTTAATTTAATATGTCCAACCAATAAGGAAATTTCTTTCAAATTTTATTTTTTTTAAAAAAAAATTATTGTTATTTAAGATTAAGTGTAATTTTTATATTTCAATAAATTCGTTATAATATTGAATAAAGATAATGGATAATGATTAAAAAAAAAATTATAGAATATTAAATTGATTTTCAATAAAAGTAATATTATACATTTTGAAAAAAAAATTTTTTTTAAAAAAAAAAAAGAAAAAGGTAAAATACTCAATATTTAGATGTTAATTTTTTATTTTTTTTTTTTTTATTAAAGAATATTTATATATATGGATTAATTGATATTTATAATAAAGAATTTTATAATCTACTATGTATAAAAATATCTTGAAATTTCTTTATTAAGCAATTATATTAAAAAAAATTAAGGAATTTAAAATAAATGATTAAAAATACACTCTAAATTAAATTATTATTATTATTTTTTTTTGACAGGTTAAGTGGTTTTTAATTATTAATATCATAAAAAAAAAACTTTTAGATAATCCGTATTATATCTATTATTATTGTAGTTAACGCTTTAGGATGAAGGTAGTAGCTTTTCATATTTAATAGAGTGTTTTTTTTTTTACCATTTCATGAATAATTTTATTGTAATTTAATAATTTTTTTTTTTACTTAAAATTTAATCCATAATTTACACTTTTTTCTCTTGGTCATATATGAAAATTAAAATATATATATATATATATTTTTTTTTTCATTTCTTGGAAGTAAACGTCTTAAACTTCTTCTTAATTATAAGAAAGTTTGTTTTTTCTTTTTTTCTTCTTTTTCTTTTTTTTTTTTTTTTTTTTTTATAAACTTTGACATATTCTAATATGAAACTAAATTATTGGTCATATATGAAAATTAAAATATATATATATATATATTTTTTTTTCATTTCTTGGAAGTAAACGTCATAGACTTCTTCTTAATTATAAGAAAGTTTGTTTTTTCTTTTTTTTTTTTTTTTTTTATAAACTTTGACATATTCTAATATGAAACTAAATTATTTTAATATGACTTAAATACAAAAAAAAAAAAAAATTGTAGGTATATTATTTCAAAAAATAAATAAATTTTTAAATATTAGTCAATGATGTATTCCTTTTTATAATATTTCTGTTTATTAATGAAAAAAAAAAAAAGAAAAAGTATTAGGAATTTATGGGCCAATCATTTATGTCAACTTTGTTAAAATAGTTTATGATAATGTTGTGTTTCTAGCATTTAAATTTAATTATTCTATATTAGAATTTTCTTTAGGAGTATTACATTATAAATTATTTTGTAGGGAATCTCTGATATATATTGTTTCTTCCGTTATTGTTGTTAGTATATATATAGGCGTTTGATATACGTAAAATACTCCTTAAAATAGCTACACTTTAAATATTATGCTTTTGAGGTTGAGCAAAAACCATGGTTTAATGTATAATTGCTTATATCTTTGGTAAGTAATATATGTATATATAATTAAATTGTATTTTATATATTCATTTAGGTGGAAATAAGTTTATCAAAGAGTAAGTATATTCTTTTGTGCTTAATTCCAGTCCATTATTAAGGTGCCTAAAGTTTCAATAAAAGTCTCTCTAGATGTATAAGAATATTGATTCTAATATATACTTGAGTGTGGTTTATCTCTGTTGTATTGAATTAAGATTGCTATATTTTTTTTTTTTTTTTTTTTTTTTTTTTTTTTTTTTTTTTTTATTTTTATTTTTATTTTTATTTTACTTTTTAGTCATTGTTTCTTTTATTTTTATTTTTTTTTTATTGACTATTTTATATTTTATACCTATCTTTGAATTTTTCAATCTTTTCTCATTTCAAATGTTCAATCAATTGTATTATTAATCTTCCTTGAATTGACATAATGTGCAACTTTTTATTGTCGTTTAAAATTCCAAATTTATTTTTTCTTTGATATGTGCTTGTGTTCGGCAAACGATTCATTGGCTAAGATTATTTTTTTTAAGAGTCAGACGAGATTTTTTTTTTTTACAGCCATAATTATCAAAAATTTTAAACTTTATTTATTTATTCATCTATTAGCTATTAGTAATATGAATATTTTTTTTTTTTTATAAAAAACACTCAATTAATGAAAAAAAAAAAAATAAATATAAATATTAATTGTCCAATTAGAACATAATAATATTTAAAATAAAAATGTGAAATAAAAAAGTAATACTCAAAAATAAAAGTGAATAAATAAATTCAGAAAAAAAAAAAAGTTCCTATACAACGAACCTCATTTCTTTATGGATTAGCGTTTGAATTAACGATCTAGAAAGAAATTACGGTCTTCTCTTTCAGACTTCATAGAAGCATTGGGCCCTATCTTATTTCATTTTCATCGCGTTGACACTCCTGGTGAGTTTACTCTTTTACCACCGGGGAATAGTAAAACCCTTGTCGAGTATTAGCCCTTAGGCATAATTTCTATAAAGAGAGGAGAGCGGCAGAATTGCACCAAGAAAATGACATTTTAGAATAATTAATCAGAAATGATTTGGTTCTTAAACAAACCTTCACATTCTATTCCATTTTTTTATAATTTGAATAAAAAATGTCTGCATCTCTTCCACTAAGAAGGAAGTTATATAATCCGTACCATCTCACATATATATATTTATTTACACACTCATTATTCAGAAAACTACTTAAATTAACACGATTTTCACCAATTGACCTATTATCTATATTATTAGTAACTATACTTCCAATTGCAAAATTGGTATTATATTTATAACTAGCTCTTAATCTTAAGATTCAGTTAAAACCTAAATTAAAATAAAGGTATTCAAGGCTGAGCTTGAATTAAATTTCTTGTATTTATAAATTTGAAGTTATTGAAGTAATTCGTACCTTTTAATTCCATAGAATTTACCGACATCAGACCAATATGATTCGATAACATCTTTTTTTTTTTTTTTTTTTTTTTTTTTTTTTTTGAATTGAGTGATATTCTTTTTTTTTTTTTTTAATTTTCTTGTAGAGCACCAGTGATTTTTATTTTCAACCAGGAATAATGTGGGATGGAAGGGATATGGTTAATGAGATTCTTTCATGATACATTTTGAATTTTTCCATTTTACAAAAAAAAAAAAAAAAAAAAACATTTTATTTGAAGAGGAGCACAAAAACCAGCAATTGGAAAGACTTGAAGACCACGAGATAAGGCATAAACACTAACCGTTGAGTTCCTTCTTGATATTATATTCTTAAACATTTTTTTTTCTTCTTTTTCAATGTTAAGATTAATCTTCCTTCTTTGAGGAGTCAGAATCAATACACCACTAAAGTGCCGTGTTAATTAAGGATTATACATTCTTAGAATTGTTTTTGTTTGAACCTAAAAAGTGGAGCAAAATATAACGCTTTGCTAATAATATATGATTGAATCATAGATCTTTTAAAAGTTAATGGAACTTTATTATTGGATAAAAAAACTTGTGAAAGAAAATAAGAATTTTCTAACTTTAGTACTCCTATAAGTAATAATAGGTTCAAGGAAAAGATCGTTACTGAAAGGGATACCTTAAGGAAATATATATAGATTCTTTAGGGATAGAATACATACCAAGGTGAAATGTTAGGTTCTTCATAACCAAGGAGATGAAACAAAAATTTAAGGGTTTAATGACCATCGTAACGTATTTATTGATATCAAAAGACATTTTATTTTTATTATCCCAACAAAAAAAAACAAGACGAAGTAGAAGCCTTCATTTTTTTTTTCACTAGGCGCATTGTGAACAATATCATCAGCAAAAAAAAGACCAACACAACATTTTTTTATTACCAATACTAAACACCATATTTATCACAATTGTTTAAAATATCATTAATGAATAAATTTAAAAAAAAAAAAAAAAAAAAAAAAAAAAATTGGTGATAATAGGGAAACCTTGTCTAACACCACGATGAATAAGAAAATTCATTTGATAACATATGAAGGTAACTAGCTCTAGCTTTAGAAGTAAGATAGAATTTTTTTTTTTTTTTTTTTTAAAAAAGAATAAACAAAAAAAGAAAACACACAAACACACAAAAAAAAAATAAAAAAATAAAAAAATAAAGTAATTGTATAATGTATTCTAGTTTCATTTAATTAATATAAATTAAGACTTCACAAGGGCATTAATTATACTGTAGTACAATAATTTTTTTTTGACTTTACAATGTTAATCATAATTTTTAAGATATGAAAATTATGATCTTCATTGGTTGCTCTAGGTAAGATAGAACTTAGAAATGAAATCAAACCATTTGTCACGGATACCAAGGTGAAGGAATTTTTGTTAAGAATGTTGAAAATGGGAATAGAGTCGTTGGCTTTTTTCAAATCAAGAAAAGCTACATATGTGAATTGGCCTTTAAAATTTTCTTCTTTGACAAAATTCTCTAATAGAGACTGATACATTCTTCATGATGGCATAAAAAACCAAACTGTTCAAGGTCTTGAATATCTGTGATAACACTGCTTACATTACTATTTGATGTAGGACAATATTTAGAAATTATTAACAAAAAAAAAAATTTTTTTTTTTTATAATAAAATTTTCAATATCCTTAAAAATTTTTTTTTTCATAATAAATTTTTCAATATCTTTAAAAATTTTTTTTTCATTGGAAATTCCAGGAAAAGATAACATTTAGAAAAACTAAGATTCCAATCGAGGATTACTATTTTCTCGATAACAACAAGAACATCGTTTTGGACAGCGTTCTGGACCGTCATCTTCAATCCTATTGGAAGCTTTAGCAACAATAATAGATAAAAAAAACTAATAAAAAAAAAAAAAAAAAAACATATGTACATATATAATTATTTTTTAAAAATTATATCCTATTTTAAATTAGTTTAGTCTGGATTAAAACAAAATAAAATTTTTTAAAACTTTTTTTTTTTTTTGTTAATATATATAATTTATTATTTATTTATTATTTATTTATATTTTATTTATATATTTATATATAATTTATATATATAAATTATTTTACATTTTTTTTTTTTTTTTTTTTTTTTTTGTTTTGTTTTTGTTTTATTTTTAATTTATTTATAATTTAAAATATTAATTAATAAACAACCTAATAATTTTTTTGTCCATATTAAAATAAATAAAAAAAAAAAGAAAAAAAAATTATATTTTTAGCATAAATATAATTAATTTTGTAAATAAAAAATATCTACATATTTTTTTACTTAATTTTTTTTTTCTTTAATATGGATGAATGAAAAAAATTATTAAAAAACTATAAAAAGTGTATTTATATATATAATACTTTTTTTTTTATAATCTAAATTTATACCTTAGATTAAATATATAATATATATTTATTTATAATATATATTATAATCTTGTATATATATATATTTTTTTATTTAATATATATATGTATATTTTTTATAATTTAAAAATTTTTTATTTTATTTTATTTTAATTTAAATATTTTATTTTTTTTCTTAAATAATTGATTTTTTTAATAAATAAATAAATATTTATTTAAATAATTATATATACAAAAGTATATATATAAAAGTATATATATATATATTTATATTCTTTCCCTTAAACTTTATTATATACTTAATTTTTGGTCATTTAATTTTTCTTAAGATTTATTTCAGTCTTATGATCAAAGATATCATAGACAATAACTCTAATCTTAATGTTAGTAGCCTTAACTTGAGTAATTTTGTAAGATTCAAAGGTTGGATCAGTAATGAATTCATGACCTGAGGTGGAGCCACTTTCATAGTAAACATCAATTCTATAGAATGGAGAACTGTATGGGTTTAATTTAACGTAGACAGTAGCATAATTATCACTACCAACTTTATAGTAAGCACTAGCAACAGAAAGAGCATCAGTCTTTGGTTCACTGTCTTGTTTAATAGTGTAAGTTCTTTGACCAGCACGTTGTTCTTCATAATCGGCTTGATTATAGATAGAACCACCAGCACTACCGTAGAAGTAAGTCTTATCATCACTGACACCGTAATCGAATCTTCCCTTAGTGTGAGCGTAACGATCAACACTTAACTTGGCAGTATTAAGTGAATTGAATTTACTGCTACCATATCTGTAGTACATACCCTTAATATTGAAGGTTCTTACGGCATCACTATGAATAGTACTGTAGTTTTCTTGGAAGAAGGCGGTACCTAACATATGAGAGTATGGAACATGAGTATCATAGACGGTAACAAGAGTCCAAACTTGTTCTTTAGAGGCATCCTTAATCCATTGAGCAACGAAGGTAGTTTGTTGATGGTCAACAATTTCATTCCAACTACGGTAGACAACAGTGTACCACTTATGGTAATCGAATTCATATCTATGGATACAATTGGTACCAGTACCTTCATTAGAGAAGTTACGCATACAATCCTTTGGATAAATTGGAGTTGGAGTAATGGTAACATCCTTCTTACCATTATTATATTTAATATTCCAGAAAGACATGATACTTCTTGGTTCACTAGTAGAGGTAGTGAATTGAAGACCAGCATAGGCAAAACCAGCATCTTGAATAGTTATATCCTTGTATAAGTATTTTAAATAGGATAAGTCCATTCTCCATTGATGAAGAGCCCAATAGGTGTGATCCATTCTAGTAGTGGTACGGAAATCAATCATAAACATATTCATATCATTCCTACCGGAAAAGACTGGATCAGAGTAGAGAGCATGAGCTAATTGTTCATAGAAGTTATCTACGGAAGCTTTACCATTTTCATATTTAATGTAAGGTTTCTTAGTATTGATAGCAGCATCAGCATCAAAATAGTGATTCTTATAATTTCTAAGAACTTCCTTATAATATTTAGTTTTTTCAGCGTCAGTCTTAAAGCTATTATTGAAATTAGCAACACTACTTGAATATCTTCCAGCGAAATCAGTGAAATATAAGCTAACGGATGAAGATTGTGGGAAGGCATGATAACCAACCATACGACCACCATATGGATATTGAAGGTAAACACTATTTAATCTTGTACATCCTTCAAAAGCATGTGCCTTAATATTAGAAACAGTACTAGGAATAGTAACTGATCTAAGATTTTTAATATTTTGGAAAGCATAGAGACCAATTGCTGTAACATTATATGGACCATTAACCTTAGATGGGATAACTAAATTTGAAATGTTATTATTACTATTAGAGAAACCATTAACAGTAGCAGTTAAAGACTTGTAATAAATAGTAAACCTTAAATTTCCTTCATTAATTTCTTGAGATTCCCATCTCTTTTCCATTTCAATGGCATGACCATTAATTAAGACTAATTGCATTAAAGCAATTAATAAAAAGTTTAAGAAAGATTTCATTTTTTTTTCTTCTTTTTAAATTTAATTTAATTTTTTCTTTTTTTTTTTTTTTTTTTTTTTAATTAATTTAATTTTTTTTTTGTGTGTGTAGTTTTAAAAAAATTTAGTAAACTTTTACCCTTTTTATATTTTTTTTCTATCTATCGCTTTAGAAATACTAAAAATTTAAAAAGACAAAAAGAAAAAGAAAAAAGAAAAAATATTATTAATTAAAATTTATAAATTTATTATAAAAAGAATATTTAATAAATTACCATTGTAATAATATGTTATGATATTTTATATTTTATAATATGTTACAATATAATATAATATAATATAATATTATTTATTTTACTATTTAGAATTTCAACAATATAACTTTAAAAATAAAAAAAAAAAAATTGAATCTAAGCATAATCGATTAATTGAACACAATACTAATATTAATAAAATAGAATTAATAATAATAATAATAATAATAATAAAAAAAAAAAAAAAAAAAAAAAAAAAAGATTAATAAATAAAATTAATCTATATCATCATTATCAACATAAATTTATATATATTTGGTAACTTAGTATTATTATTATATTATATAAATTAGTTTTATATATATTATAATAGTACCAAAAAAAAAAAAAATTAAAACATTTTCAAATAATCAAATAATAAATAAATAAATGTATTAATGATAATGATTGCTTATATAAATCAGGTATGATTAAAATAACAAAAAAAAAAAAAACATTTTATCAATAATTTTTTCTTTTCATTATGCTATTAAAAAGTCATTATATCCTATTGTAATTGAGTTTTAATAATTAAAAGAAATCATTATTTATTATTATTATTTATTATTACGCATCATTATTATCTATTATTATCTATTATTGGTTATTATTGATTATTGATTACCACGGTCTAAAATAATATTCTCAATATTTCTTTTTCTTTTTTTTTTTTTTTTTTTCCAAATCTTTTCAAAATTTTCAAAAAAAAAAAAAAAATTTTTTTTTAATATAAATTTTTATATTACATGTAACCAATAATTTAATAAATGGTTAAAAGATAATATTAAAGAGTGAAAAATAAATAAACTTTAATTTATATTAAAATGTTTTTTTTTTTTTTTTATGTTTTTATGTTTTTTTTTTTTAATTAAATTAAATTAAATTTTGTTAAAAAAAAAATTAACAAATATAGTTAAATAGATTTAAATAAAATAATACATAAAAATACATAAAAATACATAAAATATAATAAAATATAATAAAATACATAAATAGATTTATGTATTAATAAAAATAAATTTAAATAATACTATACATAAAATAGATTAATAGATTTATTATGAACCATATTTTATTAAACTAATTTGTGGTGTCACATGATAATTTAGGACTATTTATACAATATAATAGTATGTTATTTATAACTATTTATTTTACAATAATTAATATTTTACATCTTATATATCATTATTTATAATTATTTTATATATCAATAATTTATATTTTAACAAAATATTATATAGAATATGTTGCTAAAAGTTCTAATCTGTAATTCTGTAATAAATTTAATCTTTTTTTTTTTTTTTGTTATAATTAGAAAATTTTATATATATAAAAAAAAAAAAAAAAAAACATAAAAAAGAAGAAAATATTGATAATAAAGATATAATTGATTAAATATTATTTAATAATTTATTATTTAATAATTTATTATTTAATATTTATTTATTATTTATTATTTATTATTTATTATTTATTATTTATTATTTATTATTTATTATTTATTATTTATTAAGTCTATTTTATTATTATTTATTATTTATTATTTAATATTCAATTATTTATTATTTAATATTTATTATTTATTAATTGTTATATATTATTTAATAATTGTTATTTATTATTTATTATTTATTATTCAATTATTCAATTACTATTTAATATATATTACTAATTATTTATTGATTTAAGATTATTTAAAGTTACAGATAGAAAATAATAATAAAAGAATATAATAATAATTATATATGGTTTTATTAATTTCCAAAAAGATAAAATAAAAAACAAAACAAAACAAAACAAAACTTAACTTTACTTAGTAATATTAAAAATATATAATAATAAAATAAATATAATTAATTATATTAATATTATATTCTGTAAGAATCTATTCTAATTTATAACTAAAATATTTATTTTTTATTTTTACTATAAAACTATTTATATATATTTGAATATATAATCTATATAAATTTATTTATAAATATAATCTATATAATATAATCTATAGTGAAATTTGTATATATTTAAATAGATATAAGATTTTATATTCTTTTTTTTTTCCTTTTCTTTTCTAATATAGAAAATATTATTTAAACAATTTCATAATAAAATAAAAATAATCTTTAAAAAAAAGTTAAAAATAATGCTAAGTTGAGAATAAAAAAAAATTTCTTTTAAGGTATAAAATCATTTAATTTAATTAATTATAAAATTTTGTTAATAATACTAAAATAATATTCTTTTATATTATATTATAAAAGATGATAAATAGAAAATATAAGATTAAAATATTTTTTTGATAAAAGTTTTATTATATCTATAAATATTATTCATAATGAGAAAAAATAATTATATTAGATAAATAAATAAATAATAATATTATTATTATTATTTATTATTTATTATTTATTATTCTATTATTATTTATTATTTATCCTATTATTATTTATTATTTATTATTTATTATTATATTATTATTAATTATTTATTAATTTTTTTTTTAATTTTTATTAATATTAATAATTAATTAATTTTTAATACATTAATATAAAAAAAAGAAAATTATTCATTTTGTGAACATTTTAATGTTTATTATTAAAAAATTTACAAAAAAAGTACCAAAAAAAGTTTTTATGTAATATAAATAATGTTTCACAAAATGAAATTTTATTAATAATTAAAGTTTATGTACATATTAAATTCTTTTTTCTAAATTTTTTATTAAAATTTAAATTAAAATTTAAATTAAATAAAAAATAAAAAATAAAAAATGAAAATCTTTTTTTTTTTTTTTTTTGTGGAAAAAGGAAGACTTTTTTTTTTTTTTTTAAAAGATTCTAATTTATGTCAAATTTTCATATCTTCACTGTTAATGTTAATATTCATCAATATTTCAATGATAGTTTTATTTCATCTTAACTTGTTACAATTTGATGTTACTGAATTATATTATTTATTAATAAATACTCTTTTTTGTTCTTTTTATTATTATTTATTTAATTATTAATAATATAATTTTTGTTTTTTAATAATTAATTTTTTTTTATTCAATAAATATATAATAATTAAATTTAATGAATCAATCTCTTTTTTTTTTTTCATTATGAGAGATCTTACAACATAATATCTTATTAATATATGTTTTATGGAACAATAATAATCTTTTTTTTTTACATTATGTGAAAAATTTATTGATATGTTTTTTTAATTATTTAAATAATAAATAATAAATAATAAATAATTAAATAATAAATAAAAAGGTTTTACATAATATCTTAAATCATTAATAATATTTCTAATTAGAATTAGAATAGAATTAGAATGTATATGTATTTTTACTTTATTTTTATTTTTATTTATTTATATGTTATTTTAGCATCATAAATAAATAAAATCACTTAATTATTCTATATTTTTGCCACAATCTTTAATATATAAATAGATATGATTAGTTCATTATTAATAAAGCAATATAGAAAAAAAAAAAAAAAAAAAAAATAAAAATAAAAACATATTAAATATAATTAAATATAATTAAATATAATTAAATAATTAAATATAATTTTAAATAATTAAAATATAATTAAATATAATTAAAATATAATTAAAATATAATTTTAAATAAATAAATATAATTTTAAATAATTAAAATATAATTAAATAATTAAAATATAATTAAATATAATTTTACATTAATTAAATATAATATAAAATGATATAATTTAGCTGAAAAAGGATAAAAAAGAATATTTAATTTTACTTTTAATTTCTTTGATAAAACCATTAATATTTAAATTCCTTTCGATTATATCATTATATTATAAAGTGTTTCTTGTATATTTATTTATTTATTTGTATATTTATTTATTTATTTGTATATTTATTTATTTATTTGTATATTTATTTGTTGATATTTATGTGAATCAAAAACAAAAAATTATTAATAATAGTTAATATGAAAAGAAAGAAAGAAAGAAAAATAATAATATAAAATAAAACAATCAGACAAACAAGAAAATAATATTATTTACATAAACAATTTTGAAACTTCAAATTATGAATCTTTCCTAATTATTCATTATGTTTCATAATATAAAACGATAATGTTAAATATTATAGCATCATTATTATAATTATAATTCAATAATAATAATAATAATAATTCATAGTAATTTAAATTAGCACTTTATAATTATTCTATCTTTTTAAATTTTAAGGGCAGTAAATATTATATTATTTATTTTATTAATTACTTATTATAAATTGTTTATTGTTTATTAATAAATACTCTTTTATAAATTGTTTATTGTTTATTAATAAATACTCTTTTAATTAATTCTATTATTTATTATTTATTATTAATAAATACTCTTTTTTATTATTTATTAATTATTATTTATTATTTCATTATTTATTATTTATTAATAAATACTATTTTTATTATTTATTATTTATTATTTATTATTTATTAATAAATACTCTTTTTATTATTTATTATTTATTATTTATTAATAAATACTCTTTTTATTATTTATTATTTATTATTTATTATTTATTATTTACTATTTATTATTTATTAATAAATACTCTTTTTATTATTTATTATTTATTATTTATTATTTATTATTTATTATTTATTATTTATTATTTATTATTTATTATTTATTATTTATTATTTATTATTTATTTATTTATTATTTATTATTTATTATTTATTATTTATTATTTATTTATTTATTATTTATTATTTATTATTTATTATTTATTATTTATTATTCAATTATTTATTAATAAATACTCTTTTTATTATTTATTATTTATTATTTATTAATAAATACTCTTTTTATTATTTATTATTAATTATTTATTATTTATTATATATTATTCAATTATTTATTCATTTACTAATTATATGAATATTTTTTAGTTTTAATAAAAATTAAAAAACATAGAATTAATAAAATAAATAAATACTATTTTTCCATTTAGATCATTATAATATTTAAAATAGTAACGTGAAATAAGAATATGCAATATATAGTATATAAATATATACTGAAAAAAGTTCCTTATGCAACGAACGTCATTTCCTTATGGATTAGGTTTTGAATTGACGATCTGAAAGAAATTATGGTCTTCTCCTTCAGAAGCATTGGCCCTGCTAGTCTGTTTTACTGCATTTTCAGCGTTGACACTCCTGGTTAGTTTGAGCTTATACCCATGGGAATAGTAACCTTGTTGAATACTAGCCCGTGGCATAATTTCTGTAAAGAGAGCGGCAGATCGCACCAAGAATGGCCTTTTTGAATAATCACCAGAAATGATATGGTTCTTTAACAAAAAATACCCCATTCCTTTTTATAGTTTAAATCAATAATGTCTGCATCTCTTCCACCAAAAAAGGAAGTTATATAATCCGTACCACGTAACATGCATATTTACACACTCATTATTCAGAAAATTATTTATATTAACACAATTTTCACCAATTAAACTATTCACTACATTAATTGTAACGATAGTATTACTTTCACTATCAACTAATATTAATATTCCTAATTTCACTATTACTAATTCTACTATTATTAACAATACTATTTCTATTGTTATTATTATTAAAAATTAAAAAAAAACAATTTTAAGTTTTTTCTCTTTTTTCAATAGTTGATAATTATTTAAGCAAAATAAAACGCTTGTATATTTTTTTATAATAAATAATCTCTCTCTCTCTTTTTTTTTTTTTTTTTTTTTTTTTTTTTATCTTTGAGTTATTAATTTTCTAATCGATTAAAAACGTATGGTGTATGTAATAATTTTCTGTAAAATAATCATATATAAACTAAAATGTAGATGTAAATAAAATGTTAGTAGTGAAAGACTAATAATAGGAAATAAAATAAAATAATTACAATTAAAATATTAATAATAGTGATGATTATATTTGAAGTTTACTAAAATTAATAATAAAAATAAAGAAAAAAAAATACATTAAATAAAATAATAATAATAATAATAATTAATAATAAATAATAAATAATAATAAATAATAGGTATTTATAATATCAATTATAATAATAATAATCGTTTTATATTATAATAATAGGAAATAAAATAAAATAATTATAATAAAATATTAATAATAGTAATAATTATATTTGAAGTTTACTAAAACTAATAATAAAAATAAAGAAAAAAAAATACATTAAATAAAAAAAAAAAATTTTTTTTTTTCATTATCATTATATTGAATATTTTTTTTATTTATTAAAAAATAAATTTTAGTATTTATTCATATGAATGTTAGTACTAATTAATACAAATATTATTAATTATATTTTTATTATTAATTTTTTATGATCTATAAAAAAAAAAAAAAAAAAAGTGATTAATATGAAATTTAAATTTTAACAAAAAAAATTAAAATATATAGAAAAATATTAAAATTATATAGTGATACAATTTTTTTTTATTAAATATATTCATTTATTTAATTTTTAATTAGTAATGTATTTAAAATAAGATACCGAGAGTTAAAGTTTTTTTTTTTTTTTTTTTTTTTTTAAATAAAATAATAAGAAATATTAATTTTTTCTAAATATGTATATATATATATATTTTTTTTAAAAAAAAAAAATTATTATTAAAGTACAATGACATATTTGAAACAAATAGGACATTTAACTTCTGTATTAGGGATAATTTCTTCTTCAATACAATTAGAGTAAATCGCTATGTCTGATCTTAAACACTCATAGTGGAAGTAATGACCACAATTGAGTTGTACTTTCTTAATTGAGTCTTCTTCATTATTAATGATTTCACCTTCAGAAGATTCATAACTACATAAATTAGAGTATATTAGAGAACATTTTTTTTCTATTTGATTTTGAATCTTAGGAACAATTTCGGTAATTTTATCAAATAAATTCTTTATAATAATTAGGTCCATAGCTTCCTCCGGATTCTTTTCTTTAGTTTTAATAGTACTCATAATTTTATTTAAGTCTTCTTTGAAATGATTGAATTCTAATTTTAAAATTTCTTCATTATTTCCTTCATTAGTCATTATGTTAGTTAATAAGTTTTGATACCATTTTGTTTTTGGTGTATTTGTTTTTTCATCATTTTTTTCTGTTTCTTTTAATTGTTCCATCAACTCTTTGTTTTTCATTTGTAATTTATCTTTTTCATTGGTTAAATATTGTATATTTTCTCCAACTTCTTTTTGGTAATTTTCATATTGGGCTTTCAACTTTTTGTACTTTATTTGTACTTTATCTTTTTCATTGATTAAAGATTGTATATTTTCTCCAGCTTCTTTTTGGTTATTTTCACTATGGTTTTTCAACTTATTGTACTCTATTTGTAATTCATCTTTTTCATTATTTAAAATTTTTATTTTATCTTCAGCTTCTTTTCGGTAATTTTCATGTTGGTTTTTCAACTTATTGTTTTCCTTTTGTAATTCATCTTTTTCATTATTCAAAATTTTTATTTTATCTTCAGCTTTTTTTTGGTAGTTTTCTTGTTGGTTTTTCAACTTATTGTTTTCCTTTTGTAATTCATCTTTTTCCTTTTGTAATTCATCTTTTTCATTATTCAAAATTTTTATATTTCCTTCAGCTTCTTTTTGGTAGTTTTCTTGTTGGTTTTTCAACTTATTATTTTCCTTTTGTAATTCATCTTTTTCCTTTTGCAATTCATCTTTTTCATTATTCAAAATTTTTATATTACCTTCAGCTTCTTTTTGGTAGTTTTCTTGTTGGTTTTTCAACTTATTGTTTTCCTTTTGTAATTCATCTTTTTCCTTTTGTAATTCATCTTTTTCATTATTTAATATTTGTATTTTTTCTTCAGCTTCTTTTTGGTAGTTTTCTTGTTGGTTTTTCAATTTATTGTTTTCACTTTGTAATTCATCTTTTTCCTTTTGTAATTCATCTTTTTCATTATTTAATATTTGTATTTTTTCTTCAGCTTCTTTTTGGTAGTTTTCTTGTTGGTTTTTCAACTTATTGTTTTCCTTTTGTAATTCATCTTTTTCCTTTTGTAATTCATCTTTTTCATTATTCAAAACTTTTATGTTATCTTCAGCTTCTTTTTGGTAGTTTTCTTGTTGGTTTTTCAACTTATTGTTTTCCTTTTGTAATTCATTATTTTCCTTTTGTAATTCATCTTTTTCATTTTTTAATTCATTATTTTCCTTTTGTAATTCATCTTTTTCATTATTCAAAACTTTTATGTTATCTTCAGCTTTTTTTTGGTAGTTTTCTTGTTGGTTTTTCAACTTATTGTTTTCCTCTTGTAATTCATCCTTTTCATTATTTAATATTTGTATTTTTTCTTCAGCTTCTTTTTGATAGTTTTCTTGTTGGTTCTTCAACTTATTGTTTTCATTTTGTAATTCATCTTTTTCCTTTTGTAATTCATCTTTTTCATTATTTAATATTTGTATTTTTTCTTCAGCTTCTTTTTGGTAGTTTTCTTGTTGGTTTTTCAACTTATTGTTTTCATTTTGTAATTCATCTTTTTCCTTTTGTAATTCATCTTTTTCATTATTTAATATTTGTATTTTTTCTTCAGCTTCTTTTTGGTAGTTTTCTTGTTGGTTTTTCAACTTATTGTTTTCATTTTGTAATTCATTATTTTCCTTTTGTAATTCATCTTTTTCATTATTCAAAACTTTTATGTTATCTTCAGCTTCTTTTTGGTAGTTTTCTTGTTGGTTCTTCAACTTATTGTTTTCCTTTTGTAATTCATCTTTTTCCTTTTGTAATTCATCTTTTTCATTATTTAATATTTGTATTTTTTCTTCAGCTTCCTTTTGGTAATTTTCTTGTTGGTTTTTCAAGTTATTATTTCCCTTTTGTAATTCATCTTTTCCATTTTTTTTTGAATGAGGTAGAATTCTTTCAAGAATTGTTTTTCTATATTTGTTCTCACCTGCATTATTTTCATTTTTACTTGCAATATTTTCATTTTCACCTACAATATTTTCATTTTTATTTGCATTATTTTCATTTTCACCTACGATATTACCATTTTCAATGGTAGTATTGCCATTTTCATCTATAATATCAATAAAGGACCACTCTAAAGACATTCGTACTTATATAAAATAAAGAAAAAAATTATAATAATAATGATAATAATAATAATAATAATAAAAATTATAAAATAATTGAAAAAAAATTTTTTAAATATAAATAATATACAATTTTTTCAAATGAATTTTTCTTTTTTTTTTTTTAATATTTAAACAACGTATTTTTTTTTAATTATATAATTCTTTTTAATTATATAATTCTTTTTAATTATATAATTCTTTTTAAATATATAATTCTTTTTAAATATATAATTTTTTTTTAAATATATATATATTTTTTTAAATATATAATTCTTTTAAAATGTATAATTTTTTTTTTTTTATATATTTATATATATATTTTTTTAAATATATAATTCTTTTTAAATATATAAATTTTAAATATATAATTTTTTTTAAATATATAATTCTTTTTAAATATATAATTTTTTAAAATAAAATAAAAAAAATTGAAATTTCAAAGTAATATTGATGAATATCTTTCTTATAAAATACAAATTTATAAAGAAAATTTTTATAAATACATGTAAAGAAGAAAGGAAAAAAAAAAAAAAAAAAAAAAAAAAAAAAAAAAAAAAAAAAAAAAAAGTTGAAGTATTTATATAATTACAAATAAATAAAAATTTTTATTATAAAAATGGATAAAATAAAATAAATTAAATATTTACAATAATAATGATAATGAAGAATAATAATGACAACAAATTTTGGAAATAACAAATAATAATAATAATTATAATAATAATATATTATTATTATTTCCAATATTATTTTATTACAAAATAAATAAATAAATAATTAATTAATTAAGTGAATAAATAAATAATTAAATTTATAGGAAAAAAATTTTTTTTTAATTTTTTTTTTTTTTTTTTTATTTATTTTTTATCTCACCTCGTTTATTTGTGTCCATTTTTTATTTTTGTCCGTTTTTTATTTTTGTCCATTTTTTTAATTTATTAAGACTAAAATATATATATATATATATATATAAAAAAAAAAAAAAATTTGAATCTTCCAAAAAATATTCTTTTTATATATATATATATTTATATTTATATTTATATTTATATTTATTTATATTTATATTTATTTATATTTATATTTATTTATATTTATTTATATTTATTTATATTTATTTATTTATATTTATTTATATTTATTTATTTATTTATATTTATTTATATTTATTTATATTTATTTATATTTATTTATATTTATTTATATTTATTTATTTATTTATATATTTTTATATTTATTTATTTATATATTTTTATATTTATTTATTTATATATTTTTATATTTATTTATTTATATTTATATTTATTTATATTTATTTATATTTATTTATATTTATTTATATTTATTTATATTTATTTATATTTATATTTATTTATATTTATTTATATTTATTTATTTTTTTTTTTGACATAATTGAACAATATTGTCAGTTTTATTTCAGACATTATCTTTCTTTGGATTTTCTTATGTAGTGAGTAGAAGAAGAAGAAGTAATAAGAGTATTGGTGATAGAGGTAATAGAAGTAAAAGTAGAACAAGAAATAGAACAAGAAAGAGAGATAGACATGGTATTATTAATATCTTCGGGTAATTCACCCTAATTATTTTATCATTGGCTCACTTGTTCCTGTTTTGGAATTATCAAAACTAATTTTCTAAATTTGTTTTCTCATCATTATTATAACTACCCCTTTTTTTGAAATTAAAAGATAAAGTACAAAGTATAACAAATAAAATTAATATATTTAAATTAATTCTATTACAATTTATTATTTATTCTTTTTATTATTTATTATTTATTATTTATTATTTATTATTTATTATTTATTAATAAATACTCTTTTTATTCTTTTTATTATTTATTATTTATTAATAAATACTCTTTTTATTCTTTTTATTATTTATTATTTATTAATAAATACTCTTTTTATTCTTTTTATTATTTATTATTTATTATTTATTAATAAATACTCTTTTTATTCTTTTTATTATTTATTATTTATTAATAAATACTTTTTTTATTCTTTTTATTATTTATTATTTATCATTTATTATTTATTATTTATTAAGTCTATTTTATCATTATTTATTATTTATTATTTATTATTTATTAATAAATACTTTTTTTATTCTTTTTATTATTTATTATTTATTATTTATTATTTATTATTTATTATTTATTAATAAATACTTTTTTTTATTCTTTTTATTATTTATTATTTATTATTTATTATTTATTATTTATTAATAAATACTTTTTTTATTCTTTTTATTATTTATTATTTATTATTTATTATTTATTAATAAATACTCTTTTTATTATTTATTATTTATTATTTATTATGTTTATTTTTTATTTATTATTTATTATGTCTATTTTTTATTTTTTATTTATTATTTATTATTTATTATTTATTATTTATTATTTATTATTTATTATTTATTATTTATCATCTGGGGTATCTAATTTTCTAAATTATTCAGTTATATCGTTTATCCTGTTTTGAGGATTTTTTTTTTTTTTTTTTTTTTTTTTGGATTAAAGTGGCAGTTATAAACTAAATGTTCGTCACTATCACTTAAGTAACAACATTTTTTTTTCTTATTATTGCTTTTTTCTTTCATTATTATATTTTCTCATAATTATAATCTTCGAGATGACTACGATGGTCCCCTCTGATTTTATCTTTATTTTTATTTTTCTTTAAATTAAAAGATATAATATAATAATACATTTACCTTTGTGTGTGAGGTCTAAAAAATTCCTCAATATATTTCAAGGATTTCTTTGTCACTTTCGACCTTCATATTTTCTAATCTTCTGAAGATCTTTGGTATTTTCATTGATTCCTTCTTCATGTTATTTATTCTTCAGTACTTCTGATATTAAGTATGCGGAATTTCTTTTCTTCCTTTTTGTTTCTATTAAACGATTTTATTTTTGTATCCACGAGATTTTATTAAAAAGCTTAAAACTTTAAAAATTATTCATTTTATGTTATTTTAAATTTTTTTTTTCTTTCACCTTCCTCAGATAAGATACCCCTATCCCTCGTCATTTTTAATGTTATATTCATACTATTATATTTTAATTTCTAAATTATATACAAAACACTGAAGTACTAAATTAGGAAATATTGTATTTGTATTTAAGTGTACTCTAAATCTCTGCACCTACTTTTTAGAGTCAATTGAACTTTATTTATTGGAAGTAAAAACTTTTTTTTTTTTTTTATTAATATATAATTTAATAATATTTATATATATAAAATACATTTAATGGATTCATCCAAATTTCAATACACAAATATATTTTTTCGTATTCATTATATAATATTATTTTCTATCCTATTTATTTGTAATAAACTATATAATATTTAAAATTATAATAAATATTTGTAATAAAATAAGAAAGTATTAATTAACATGTTAATTAATTTATAAACTAAAAAAACCAAATTTTCACCAAACTAATATATATCTATCAATAATATTCTAACCTTTTCAATATAATAAATGAATTAATTATTCATTTATTAGGAGAAAAAGAAAATTTTTTTTTTTCATATAAATATTTTCATATATATATCATATAAAATTTTTTTTTTAATAAACTATTTAGGATACAATTATACAATTTTATATTTATAATAGAATAATAAATATATATATATATATATTTTTACTTTATTAATTATTATTTTTTACAAAAAAAAAAAAAAAATTAAAAATTTATAATCTATACTCTAAAAATTAGAACTTGATATATATATACACTTTTTTTTATGAAATGTTTTATTTATATTATTATTATTACTATTAGTATTATTTTTTTATTCTTTATATTAAAATTTATACTAAACTTAAAATGGTTTTTACGATAATAAAAATAAATAAAATAAAAAAAATTTTATAATTTTTATAATTAATATAATTGTAAAGTTTTTTTTTATTAAAAAAATATTATATATATATTAATTTATATTTTATGTTGTTACACAAAATCTTTTAATAAAATAGAAGTTAGATTATTTAATAATTATTAATTGTTTTAATTAAAGGATACATTTAAAGAAAACTCGTATAAAGCGTTATATAAAAAAAAGTTTTAATTTTATATATGTAAAGTTTAACAAAAGTTTTATGATTTAGAATAAAAAAGATATATTATAAAGTAATCGTTATACAAAATGACAAAAACAATATATTTTATTGATATATATATATATATATATATATATATTTTTTTTTTGTTTGCTTGAATTAACTATTTCTAGTAATTTAAATTAAATTAGTTTGTTATATGAATTTTTTATTTAATTATTTTATTGAAGAATACATTTCTAGTATTGAATTAATAAAATAAATATATATATATTAATTTACATATCATTTTCTTTTATTAAATAGTTTTACTTTTTTTTAATTTTATTTTAAAAGGTTTTATTAATAATTTCAAAACTTATTAAAGACTTTAATATGTTAAATGAACTTTTGATTGATATAATTATATTTCCCAAATTTCTTTAAAATAAAAATTGTTGCCTATTCACTATTTTAAAAATATTAAAATACTATAAAATGAATTTTTTTATTTATTTAATATTTATTAATTCTGTTCTTTAAAAAAATTTTTTTAATTATCTATTATTTTTTTATTATTTTTTTTTATTAAAAAATATATATATTTATATCAAAGTATAGCCAATCATAATTTAAAATGATATTTCTATTTTAATTTTTTTTTTTTTTTTTTTTTTTTTTTTTTTTTATATATATATATATTTATATTAAAATATTATTAAAGGAAAAAAGTAAAAAAGAGAGAGAAATTAGCTTTCAATTTTTTATTTTATTATTTATCTTTAATTATATTACCAAAATTATTTTCCTTTATTCATAAATATTTTAATAAACTAGTAATAGTAATAATAATAATAATAATAATAATTTTTGTAATAGAATTATATAAAAAAAATTATAATATACCTCTGAAATAAGTGATATTAAAATATTTTGAAAATTTTTTAAAAGAAATTTCATTTCAAATCTTCAAATTGAAAATTAAAGTATTTATAAAAATTAATATTTAAGAAATAAAAAAAAAAAAAAAATATCAATTATTATAATTAGACTTTTCAAAAGGTAAATTTCTGTTATTAAATAAATATAAAATATATTCATATATATATAAATAAATAGTATTCATATAAATTTAATCAAACTGTATAATACTCGAATATTTTAATTACTAATAAAAAATGAAATTTATATTATATATATAATATATATCTCTTTTATATTTATTATTAAAATTGAAATAAAACAATATTAATTGAAATTTCAAAAACTATACTTATTATATAAAACTGGATTATTAATATCATATATATTTTTTTATCATAATTTTAATAACTAATCGATAAACCTGAAAAATTTTCATATTATTCATTATTTTTGATATAAAAAATTATTAATGAAATTAAAAATAATTTAAAAATTATTTTAATGGAATATTACTCTCTGGAATTTTTAAATCAATTCAAATTAAATATAATATTCAACATTCCTTTTATATATATATTCTTTTATAATATAACAATATATATATATAGAAATTTTATTTTATTTTATTTCTTTTTTTTTTTTTTTTTTTTTTTTTTTTTTGAAAAAAAAAAGAGGAAAGAAAAGAATACAATTTTTCATTATAAATATATATATATTTAATAGAAGAAGCATCATGGAATTACATCGTTGTCGTTTTGTGAATTATGTTCCATCAGCAATAAATTGCTTAGCTTTAACTCCAAATACATACAAACCATATACGTTATTAGCATGTGGTCGTGAAAATGGTGATATAGATATTTGGGATCCAAGGGAAGGATGGTATTTAAAAAAGGTATATATATATATATTAAAATTTTTATAAAAAAAAATATTATCGTTATATATAGATTTATTATAGATTTATTATATAATAAATTAATTTATAAAAATTATTTAATAATTAATTGATAATAATGAATATATTTTTTAATAATAATAAATAAATATATATATATATATATATAATAATAATATTAAATAATAATATTATTTAATAATAATAATAATAATAAAAATATAATAATATTATATAATAATAATAATAATAATAATAATAA
>JACVTC010000065.1:55000-67500 GCA_016946835.1 Neocallimastix lanati (nom. inval.)
TAATTATTTAAATATATATATTTATTTGTTTTTTTTTTTAAATATATATATATATTTTCTTCTTATAATATTATTTTCTATTTTATTTTATTTTTTTTTAAAAAAAAAAAAAAAATCAAATAATAGAATGATAATAACATAATATCTTCAACTATTTCTCAAGATGGTTCATGGATTGCTGTTTCAACTATTGAAGAAATTAAATTATTCCATATTAACTATAACGATGTATGTATTTTCATTTATTTATTATTAATATATATTATATATATGTATTTATTTGATAGAAACTTATTTATTGAAAATAAATAATAATATATTTATAATATTTTTTTTTTTTTTTTTTTTTATAATATATATATTTATTTATTTATTTATTATTTTTATTAATTAATTCATAATGAAAAGAAATCATCAAAGGTTGAAATTAAAAAAGTTAGAGAAATTGAAAAATTACAAATATCCGGTGCCCATAAATTATTATTTACCCCTTGTTCAACAAAATTAATTGTAGCTGGTATCGATTCTATAATATATGTTTTAGATTTATCTAATGTTGAAAAGAAATATAATGGTAACAATAGTGATAATGAAATGGAAGTGAATGAAGCTGAAGCCGAAGAAGAAGATGAAAGTCAATATGATCTTATTCTTTTAAAGGCATTTGAACAACATACCAATGGTGCAACCTCTGATTGTACTATATGTTCATTAGCTATTAGTAGTGATAGTCAATGGTTAGCTTCCGGGGATACCAATAATAATATATATGTTTTTAATTTAGATACTTTATTGGTAAATAACAATATTTTATTTTTTTATTTTATTTTTTATTTTATTTTTTATTTTATTTTTTATTTTATTTTTTATTTTATTTTTTAATTTATTTTATTTTAGTATATATATTATATATATAATATATATACATTTATATATAATTTTATTTATAAATAATTATTATTAATTTTTTTTTTTTATTTTTTTTATTTTTTTTTAAAAAAAATGAATTTAATAAATTCTAATTATTATCATATATATTTATTTACATATATTTTTAAAATATTTTTATAAATATTTTTATATCTAAATATTTTTATATTATTTCTATTCTATTCTATTATATTGAATAATATAAAATACTATAAACAAACAAACAAACAAAACAACAATAACCAAATAACCAAAAAAAAAAAAAAAAAAAAAAAAATAGTATCATTCAAAATTACCAATTTTTTCATCCTATCATACTTCAATTAGTTTTCATCCTTTATCGGCAACAATTGTTGTGACTTGTCTATCAAATGAATTCTATATCTATGATGTTGAAGAAAAAGGTTTTGCCAATTGGACAAAAGAGTACCTTAATCGACTTCCAGAAACTTTCTTAAAACTTAATGAAAAATCAAAACTCATGGGTGTCAGTTTTAACGTTTCTGAACCTAATACGATGACCTTATGGTCTTCCGAATACCTATGTCAAATTGATTTATCTAAACCCATTAATATACAGACGCCAAATCGTAAACGTCGTTTCAATGAAAATACTGAGCCTAATGTCTTAGAAGAAGAAAAAAAAGAAGAAAACAATACAAGAAATATGGTGAACAGTGAAGATCATGAAAGGAATGAATTTAAGAAATTAAAACAAAACTATCATTTCTCTGTGATTACTCGTTATAAGCAAGTCATGTTTATGGATTATATCAATGAAAGCGAAAGTGTCATCGTGGAGAGACCATGGTTCTCCATTTTAGAAAAACTTCCACAAAACTTTTACAGACACAAATACGGTACATAAAAAAAAAAAAAAGAGAGGGGGACTTTTTTTCTTATCTTTTTTTTCTTTTCTTTTTTATTATTATTATTATTATTATTACTATTATTATTACATTTCTATTTTTATTTTATTTCAATATAGATATAGGTATATATATATAAATACAAACAAAATCAAAAACAAATATATATTATATATGGTATTTAGATATTTAGTTCAAACATATATTAATATATACTATTTACTATATTAATAATAATAATATATTATATATATATATGATTTTTTTTTAAAAAAAAAAAATAAAAAAGATACAATAATTATCATATATATATATATTTGCTATTTTTAAAATTATTTAATAATTTATTATATTTAATTTTCAGAAATGAGTTTTTTTTTTTTTTTTATATCAATTACTATTATTACTATTTTTTTTTTTTTTTTTTATAAAACTATTAAATTAGAAGATAAAAAAAAAAGTAAAAACTATATATATATATATTATTTATTTATTTATTTATATATACAATGATTCATTTAATACAAAATTTATTTATATATTTTTTATTTAAAATTAGAAATAATAATTATAATATTTAACAAAAAAAAAAAAAAATAAAAAAAAAAAATAAAATAAAATAAAAAAATAAAAAAAAAAAAAAAGAGATATTTTAATTTATTTTTATATAAATAATTTATTTATTTATTTATATTTATATTTTTTAGTTGTAATATTAGTATGTGAAATGGAAATAAAATGTGTTTATTTAATAAATTAATAAAAAAAAAAAAAAAAAAAAAGATAAAAATAATAATTATTATTATATATACAAAAAAAAAAAATATATATATATATACATATAAATAAATAAATATTTAGAAAACGTAAAGGAGGATATATACTATTTATAAATAGCATATATATGTTTTGATATTGTTAAAATATACATATACCGTGAAATATATGTATATTTAGTAAATGTTTTTTTTTTTTTTTTTTTTTTTTTTAAAAAAATAAATATTGCTAATATTAAAAAATTATCTATATAAAAAAAAAAAAAAAAAAAAGAAGAGAAAAATTTTTATATATAGAAATAAACTGTTTTGCATTGTTTTTTTTTATTGTTTTGTATTTATTATTATTATTATTATATTGATTTTTAACTTTCTTTTTCTTTTCTTTTTTTTTTTTTTTTTTTTTTTTTTTTTTTTTATTTTTTTTATTTTTCTCTTCTCTTCTTTTTAAAGCAAATTTCTTGTAATAATTAAATTTAAGTTAATTTTGATTTGATTTCTGCGATAAATAATTATGAAAATTATATATTTATATTAAAGATGATATGATTTTACTCTTTTTTTTTTTTTTTTTTTTTTTTTAAAAAAAAAAAAAAATAGATAAATTAATAAATAATTTTAATACTTAAAAATAACAAATATAAATAAAAAGAAATTTTTTAAAATGAATTTTTAAATTAATTTAATCATAATCCATATCAACAGTGAATTGTGTGTCATCGATATCATTGATATCATTGGTATCATTAGTGTCATTCGTTTCATTGGAATCATTTATATCCGAATTTCCATTCATTTCAATTTCAACATCTCCATTAATATTATCTTCTTCTTCTTCCTCCACTTCCTCATCCTCATCCTCATCCTCTTCTATATCAAGTAATTCTTGATTACAATTTGCTTCATCAGTATTTGTATTATTATTATACTTTTAAAAAAATTAAAATAAGAATTTTTTATATATTTTATATATATATATAATTTATTATTATTATTATTATTATTATTCATTTTAGAAAAAAAAATTAATACTTACATCCCTTTTTTTTATATCAACAGAAGAACTTCCTTTTTTTAAAGAGGTAAGCTATATATTTAGATTAGTAAACATAAATATTAAATATTTTGTGTTTTGTGTTTTATGTTTTGTATTTTGCATTTAATTTAATTTTATTTTATTTTATTTTTTTTTTTTTTATATTTTTTGGTTTAAAATTATTGAGTTTTGTAATGATTCACTATATTTAAAATTTAGTTTAAAATAAAAAAAATTTATTTCTTAATAAGTGTACTTACAGCAGCTTTATATGTTGCTTCTTCGGCATCTAACATTTCTAATTCTTCTTCCCTCGTCATACGATAGTTCCAAAAAATCGTACATGAGGGAAGATCTAATGATGGAAAATCAATATTATTTATTGACATTGTCTTAATAATATTTTTTTTATTTTAATTTTATTTTATTTTATATGATTTTTAATTATATAAATTATTTTTAAATTTTTTTTTATTATTTGATTTATTCAAAAATTTTATTTTTAATTTTTATTTATTTATTTATTTATTTATTTATTTTATTTATTTTATTTTTTGGTGAAATTAATTTCGTCATATATTAATAATATATTATAATTAGATATAATATATATATTTAGAAAATTCAATTTACATTTCAAAAATAAAAAAATAAAAAACTTATTTTTAAAATATTATATAGTTTACATAAATAGAATATTGAACTTAACAATAAATAATAAATAATGGAATAATAAATAATAAATAATAAATAATAAATAATAAATAATAAATAATTAAATAATTAATAATAAATATTTAAATAATAAATAATAAATAATAAATAATAAATAATAAATAATAATAATAAATAATAAATAATAATAATAATAAATAATAAATAATAAATAATTAATAATAAATAATAAATAATAAATAATAAATAATAAATAATAATAAATAATTAATAATAAATAATAAATAATAAATAATAAATAATAAATAATAAATAATAAATAATAAATAATAAATAATAAATAATAAATAATAAATAATGGAATAATAAATAATAAATAATAAATAATAAATAATTAAATAATTAATAATAAATATTTAAATAATAAATAATAAATAATAAATAATAAATAATAAATAATAATAATAAATAATAAATAATAATAATAATAAATAATAAATAATAAATAATTAATAATAAATAATAAATAATAAATAATAAATAATAAATAATAAATAATAAATAATAAATAATAAATAATAAATAATAAATAATTAAATAATATAATTAAAATTTATTAATTTTATTTATTTATTTTACATATATATATTTTTTATATATTTTTTTATTTTTTTTTTAAATTTAAAAATTTTATATTATTAATGAAGACCATATGTACTATTATTTTTGTTATAAGTATTGTATTTATGTTTAGCTTTAATAAGATAATTAGACTTTTTTTTTTTATTATTTTAGTTTATTTTATGTATGGAAGAATTTTACACCCATTTCATCACTATTTGAGCCACTAAATATTTGAGCTTTTCTTTGTTTAACTAATATTTCTAATGCTTTTTGTAAAGTATCTTCATCCAAACCTTGGAATTCTAATAAAATAATAAAATAAAAAAAAATAATATAATATAATATAATATTTAAATAATTAGTAATCTTTCAAAAAATAAAATAAAATAAAATAAAATAAAATAAAATAAAATAAAATAAAATAAAATAAAAATAAATAAAACAAAATAAAAGTAAATAAAATATAAATTATTTTATTTTGTTATTAAATTACCATCTTCATTTGACATATCTCCATTTAATAATTCATAGTATGTACAAACTGAATTTGTTAAACCGTTATCAAATACCTATAAATAGTTTAAATAACAATAAATTTCAAATTTCAAATTTTTTTTTGCATTTATTGTTTTGTGAAAAAAAAAAAATATATATATATATATATAAATGATATATACCCATTTGTATATTAAGTTTGCCCATTCATCGTATTTTCTCCATAATATAGAACAACTATCTTTAGTTTTATCTTTCCATTGAGCATTACCTTAATATTCATCATATTGATATATTAATATAATTTATTAAATATATTAAATGCATAAATTTTTAAAAATAATCAAATTTTTTATTGCCAAAGATGAAAAGATTTACGAAAAATGTTTATATATTTTTATATATTATTAATTTAATCATTTTAATAAAATAAAATAAAATAAATGATATTAATAATTAAATTTAAAGAATTATAAATTGTTATTATTATTATTATTATTAAAAAAATACCTCTTTTTACTAATTCATCTAAGACAACTCTAATCTTTTCTTCATCAAGTTGACCTATATTTATTTATTCATTTATTTTAATTTAATGGAATTTAATTAATATATTATAAAAATTATATTTTTAAATCATTAAAACACAGATATAAATATTTAAATTATTCAATTTAAATGAAATCATTATTACGTTGTATTTTTTTATTGGTAAATAGATCTAATTTTCCAACACTTTCAGAAACTGATAGGGAAGTTATTTTCTTTTTTCTGAAATATGATAATGCTAAATTACACCACATTTGAAGTTGCTTCTCTCGAGTTGTGAAATTTGGTTGGAGACTGTTTATTTTTATTGTGTCATATATCCATTGATAATTATAGAATATTTTTTATTTTAGAAAACACATATATATATAATTACCATAATATTGATTAGAATTTATTTATTATTATTATTATTATCATATTTTTAATAGCATATGTTTATTATTATTTATATAATTTATAATAAAATGTGAAATTTCAATTGACATTTCATTGATAATAAATATTATTGGAAATGACTTTAAATAAATAAATATGAATAATTATACATCATTATTTAGATTATATATATTATAAATATTATCATTATTACGTATAAAATGGAGGAAAATCATAAATAGCTGGAAATTGAAATGACATCTTTATTATTATAGGATGGATTTATTTATAATTATTATGTGATAAAAATTAAAAAATATTTATATATCATAGATATATTATTTTTTTTTCGATTATTAATAGATTTAATTAATAATTAAATTTTTTTTTAAATAATTAATAAATTTTTTTTTTTTATGTTTTTTTTTTTTTTTTTTTTTTTTTTTTAATTATAATAAAAATTTTAATTTATATATAAATATAATTTTTTCGTATTTTTCTAATATGATTGATATTTGTAAATGTATATAAATAGATAATAGATCTATTGCTGTTAAAAATAATGTTATAAATATATATATATATTTTTCTACTTTTTATTAAAAGGTTATATATATTTATAATATTATAATTATTTATATATATATAGAGTGTTAGAGAGTGATTTGTATATATATATATATTGTTTTAGTTTTCATTAACACAATCTATAAATTAAGAAATAATAATAATAAATATAATAATAATAATAATAATAATAATAATAATAATAAAATTAAAACTAAGGAAATAATGTATTCAATAGCTGATTTATAAATAGTATTCTATTAACCACTTATATATGTACTTAAAAAAAAAGAAAAAACATTAATTTACTCAATAATAAAATATTCTTTGAGGTTTAATTGTTTAATTGTTGATTGAATCTATAAGCAAAAAAAAAAAAAAAAGTTTAAATAATGAAAATATTAAAATATTTAAGGTGATAAAGTTTGAATTAATATATTTGTTAATGAGTTTTTTTCTATTTTTTTTTTAAAAAAAATATTAATAAACCTTTAAATAAAAGATACATTATATGATAAAACATCCATAAAGAATTTCTGTATTTCTTTTTTTTTTTTTTTTAAGGAAAATTTCATATAAATTTTTTAAAAAAAAAAGACTAAAAATTTTTTTATTTTTATTGTTATTATTATTATTTTTTATAATATATATATATTATTATTACTATTATTTTCATATTATTTGATATAACAATACAAACATTTATTTAATAATTTTTTTTTTAAAGTCATTACCCATTATTTAATTATTAATGGTATAATAGTACTTAATTTTATGTAATCTAATATAGATACATACATATAATGCATATGTATGTATCTCTAGGGATTAAATATATTTTCTCTTTTAAAGTTTAATTCAATTGTATATTTTATGTTTATTAAAGCAAAAAAAAAAAAAAAAAAAAAAAAAAAAAAAAAAAAAAAACAGATCATTAATAAATAAAAATAATCATTTTTGAAAGGAATGCTTTTTAATATCTTTTAGCATTAATTCTTTTTTTTTTTTTTTTTTTTTTTTTTTAAATTAAATAAAGTACAGATTAATATATATAATTATAAATAACAGAAAAATGTTATGCTTTAATATGTAATAATATGTATTTATTAATATACTATAAGACTACCTAATGCATAATATTAAAATGTTTATATAATATATATATATATATATATTAGGTGTGAAACAGTAACATATGTATATATTAATTTTATGCATATAAATAATATTTGATGAATCTCTATAAAATAATACAATGTATATATATATATAATATTTAAAGAAACCATATAAATATATATATTAATATTTGATGTGTCTGTATAAAAATAATTTACGTATAATAAAATTAAATATTTTATAAAGATTTTTTTTTTTTTTTTTTTTTTTTAATTTTAAATTTAATAATTTCACCAAAATGTATCCATTGTTCAAATTTACTTTTTAAACTTTTTTAACAATTTATGCATAAATTGATGTATATAAGAATGTAAAAAAAGAAAAAATATCAATATAAAAAACAATGAAAACTATTCTTTAAACAAAAAGTTAATATATCCATTTTATTTCTTAATGAAAAGGTAAATTTAAAAAAAAACGTACATCAATGAATAAAAAAACAATTATGTTGAATAAACTAAATGAATAAACAAACTATTAAAATTTAAATGAATAGACGAAAAAATTAATTAGTAAATAAATAATATACAAGATGTAAATAAATAAATATATTAATATATAAATAAATTATACAATTAAAAAAAAATTATAAAAAAAATATTATTTAAAAACCATATATATATATATATATATAGATAATTTTATTATTTATTGATCCTTTTTTTTTCTTATACTTTAATATTTTATCAAATTAATTAAAATAATAATAATAATAATAACAAAAATAAAAAAAGATAGCTAATATAATTGATAATACTCAAAGATCATTATTTCTTCTATTTTAATATGAGATATTTTATTAATAAATATGGATATTAAAGAAACGACGATGATTATTATTATTATTATTATTATTATTATTATTATTATTATTATTATTATTATTATTATTATTCAATTTCCTTTTTTTTTTTTTTTTGGTCTTATTTTCTCTATATATATATTAGTTTCTGATCGCTTTTTGTTTTTATTTTAATTTTTTTTAAATAAAATAAAAAAAATACTATATATTTTCTAATTTAATTGATGAGTTTAACTATTTAAATATTTATATTGAAAATATAATAATAATAATAATAATAAAGTATAAATCAAATATTAATTAATTACCAAATTGGTATAATTAATGAATTTATAATTAAAAGCATTTTTAATGAAATAATTACAAATCATAAAACATTAATTTTATTATTATTATTATTATTATTTTAATGAAGGTTTTTTTTTTTTTTTTTTAATTACTATTATTATTTTTTTTATTATACCTTTCATTTATTATATGATTTGTAATTATTCTTTAAATGACCATTAAGATTTTAATATTATGGGATTACTATAATTAATTTTTTTTTTTTTTTTTTTCTCATTGATACTATTCACATCATTAATAATTAATTATAGTTTTATTTTATAATTAATTCTAACATATATTTATATTTATTATGTTAAATGAATTATAATTTTATTTTATAATTAATAGATCGATCAAGGCTTATTTATGAGATTTATCGTTAATTAGAAGTTAAAACTTTATTGAATTAATTTTTATTTTATAATTATATATAAAATATATAAAGAATGGTCATATTTTTTTAAATTTTATTTTATTTTATTTTATTTTATTTTATTCTAATCACTCCATACTTTAATTATATTTAATATTCTACTATTTATTTTATTTTGTTTTATTTCTATTATATTATAAATATATATATATATATATATTTTTTTTTTAAAAAAAAGTATTACACATAAAATTTTAATTAGTATTAAATTTTAATATTATTTAATTATTACTTTATTGTTTTTTTGTTTTTTATTTTACTTTATTTTATTTTATTCTTTTAAAAGTTAATACTTCAATTAATTTTACTAATTATGGATGATACGATGTTAATTATTTCTATACTATATAAAACCACTTAAAATATCAAACTATTAATAATAATTAGATTAGTTATAAAAAAAAATAATAATAATATCTAATAAATAAATAAATAAATAAATGATAAATAATTAAATAATTAATAATAAATAAATAAATAAATAAATTTAGAGAGTAGTATTGTTTATTTAATAATAAATAATAAAATTTATGATACATAACTAATAATTAATAAATAAATAAATTAATGAATGATATAAATAAATAATTTATAAATAATAAATAATAAATAATTAATAAATAATTATAAATATAAATTATATATAAAAATTTATTATATATTATATAAATCTATATATTAATATTATACTTTGAATTATATATATAGAACAAATATCATATAAACTTTTATAAAACAAAAATAAATGGAAATATTAAAATAAAAATAAATAATAATAAAGAAATAATTATTATTAATTATTAATTATTATTTATTATTAATTATTTATTAATAAATTATTATTAATTATTTACTTTTTTTATAATTACAAAAAAAAAAAAAAAATTAATTTTTTCTATTATTAACATATTATTAACATTAAATATTCCTTTTTTTTTTTTTTTTTTTTTTTTTTTTTTTTTTTTTATGTAGTTTTTAATTTTTTATTATATTATATTTTATTATTTTATTTCGACTTTTTCTTTTCTTTTATTTTTGTTTAATTAGTATGATTATCTTTTACCATAAATAATTTTATCTAAATATTTTTATTTGTTTATTCATATAAATAAAAATAAAATAAAATATATATATATTATTTATTATTTTTTTGAATAAAATCATATATATTATTTGATATTTCAAATAATAAAAAAAATTTTTATTATATAAAGCGAATATTATACAGGAATTATTATCATAAGAAAATCAATTAGATAAACCATTTATTTAAAGTTCAATAATAATATTATTATTGCATGGAAATAATACTTTGAATATGAAGATAAATCCAATAACATATTTATATAAAAATTGATTTTTCGTTTTATTTTGTCGAAGAAAATTATTTTATCATAAAGTAATACTTTTTTATATATATATCTGGAAAATAAAAACTTTTCTTTTTTATTTATTCATTTTATGAGCATATATTATATAATTTTTATTTTAAATTTATATAAACTTAATATTTAAAATATTATAATAATTTAAAATATAACGATAAATAAATATTAAACAAACAAACAATTAAAAAAGAAAAAAAAATATTAATATTAATAATATAATAAAGTATTAATTTATAATAAAATTATTGAAAGTTGAAAATAAAAGCAAATATATATTAGCTGCTATAATTATATATTTAAAAGACCAAAATAAGAAATATTCATATAATTAAAATCATATTTATTTCATAACTTTAAACTTACTTAATTTCAAAACACATAATATCATTTACATTTTAACAAGAGTATAACATTTGGAAAAAAAAATATTAATAATATTAAAAAGTATATACAAATACTAAATAAATTAAATTGATAAACATTTATTTTAAAAAAAAATAACAAAAAAAAAAGTATATAAACAAGATAATAATAAATAATAAAAATATTAATAAGCATTTTATATCAATATATATCAAAATAAATGGATATTATCAACGAGAAAACTGAATAGTTTTTTTTTTTTTTTTTTTTTTTTTTTTTTTTTTTAAAAAAAATATTTATGTATATAAAAACATATTATTTTATAATCATATATTGTTAATATATAATTTTCTTTATTATTATTTTTTTATTATTATAAGTTTTTTTTAATAATTATATTTATATAATTAAATTATATTTATAATTAATTTAAATAATATTTTTATTTTTAAAGACAATTAAACGACATATTTAGTTATTATTAGATATTAGATAGATAATATAGTCCTTATATAGTTATTATAATAGATAAATTATATAATTATATAATACAAAAGCAATAATAAATTAAAATATAATTAATAAATAAATAAGATATTTTAAAAATTTCTTTTTATAATTTTTATGTTATAATTAAATATATATATATACTTAATTATTAAATGTTTTTTATAAATAATTTTGTAAAATCTTTATATTATTATATATAATTAAATTATAATTTAATATTTTTTTTTTATATAATATTTTATAAAAATTTATCCTTTACTATTAAAAAAAAAATAGAAAATAAAAAGGAAATTAACCTATTTTTAAGAAATAAAGAAGCAACTTCTTTTATACCAAAAGTAAAGAAAATAAAATAATTTACAAATAAAATACAAAATACAAAATAACTTAAGAATTATAATTAAAACAATAATATAATAAAAATATCATATTTAATATATTTGGTTTATTTGATAATATTTTATATAAATTCAAATAAAACAATATTTCAGTGTAAAATATTATTAATCATAAGATTTATCAATCTTTAAGCATATTTAAATAATAAATTATTATCCAATAATAAATATAAAGCAAAAATATTTTTTATATATCGA
>JACVTC010000065.1:72500-145000 GCA_016946835.1 Neocallimastix lanati (nom. inval.)
AAAAAAAAAAAAAAAAAAAATGCAAACATTGGATTTACCATGTTATTGCTATATTTATTTATTTAATTTGTGATATAAAATATTCAAAGTTAAGGCATTGTAGATTAATATATTATTTGAAAAAAAAAAAAAAAAAAAGATAATTATTTTATTTAAAAATATATATATATAATATAATCAAATAAATTTAAAAAAAAAAAAAAAAATAAAATAACATATAAGTTGTAATGTAAATATTTAAAATTTACAGATAGGATCATATATTTTTTTTTTTTAAAAAAAGAAAGAAAGAAAGAAAGAAAGAAAATAATACAAAATGTTAATTTTATTCTCTCAATATTATATGACGTATTCAATTATAAATCTAACATTATATTAATTAAATGTAAATTTCTATTTATTATAAATAGAAAGCTATTGAAATTGTCAAACAAGCTACCGAAAAAGATAATAATAAGGAATATGAAGCTGCCTACAAATTATATTCCAATGCCTTGGAATATTTCTTAACAGCGATGAAATGTTAATATCATATTTATTAATATATATATCTTTAACAATAAAGAAATATTTTTCTTTATATAAATAAAATTAAAAATTATATATATATTTTTTTTAAAAAAATTTTATTTCATCTACTAATATTTTAATTAACTAATATATATATATATTTAATTATTTTTTATATTTTTATTTTAATAATAATAAAAATAATGCATATAAAAAATTTTTATATAATTAAAATTGATGATACCTACTTAATAAATTTCAAATAAAATATTATTAATAACAATAAATAGATGAAAAAAATGAAAGATTAAAGGAACCAATTAGAAAAAAATTCACTGAATATTTAGATAGAGCTGAACAGTTAAAGGAATATCTTCAAAAGCAAAATAAGAAAAAGGCTGTACCAGTAGGAGGTAAATCACAAGGAAAAAAATTAACATCAAATGATACAAAAATTAAAATAAAAAGTGTTGCAAATAGAGATAGTTCAAATAGTAAAATTAGTAAAAGAAAAGCAGCAAAGGCTGTTTCAGAAAAAGTAAAAGAATCAGTAAAAAAAGCAGCAAAAAGTTCAACAACAGCAAAAAAATCAACCAGCTCAATAAAATCAACAAAATCAAATAAAGATACCCTTAAATCATCAACAAAAACAAAAACAACGACAAAAGAAAAAGAAAAAGAAAAAAAAAATACCCCTAAAAAATCAACAAAATCAACAACATCTACAAAAGAAAAAGCAAAACCAAAAAAAGATACCCCAAAAGCATCAACCAAATCTACAAAAACGACGAAAACAAAAAAATCAACAGCATCAGTAACAGCTAAAAAAAATGATACTACGAAAAAATCTACTAAAGTAGCATCATCATCTAGATTAAAAAAAGATATTCCAAAAGTAATAAATAATACCACCACTGTAAATAAGCCATTAAATTCATTTTCATTGCAAACTCAAACATCAACATTAATTCCTAAAAAACAAATTATAGTAAAATATGTACCAGTATATATAAAACCACAATCATATAATAATAATAATTATCTTTCAAAATCAAGATTAAATTATACTAATAATAGAATAATAAGAAGTAAATTATCATTTGATTTTCAATTTTTTTTTCAAAAAATAAAAATTTAAAGATAAAAATAAAAATAAAATACATACATATATATATATATATATTATATAAGTTTCATTCAATAAAGAAATTACTCTATTATAGAATATTACATTATTATTTTATAAAGAAAAGAAATATTGATAAAATATTAATACTGAAAATAAAAATATTATGATGAGGAAAAAATATATATATAAATAATTTTTAATACAATATATAATTAAGTCATAATAAGTTATTATTATGGATCAGTAATTAATAAAATTAATATTATATTATATTATATATAATATAATAGGTGGTGGTAAAAAGAAAGCTGATGATGATGATGACGATAAAGACGATTCTGAAAAGAAAAAATTACGTGCTGGTTTGGAAGGTAATAATCATAATAATATATATATATAATTAAGGTTTAATATTTTGATATTAATATATGAATATTATCTTTATTATAATTTTTATTTTATTTTATTTTATTTTATTTTTTTTTTTTTTATTTTTTATTTGTATTTTTATTTTTATTTTTTTTTTTAAAGGTGCCATTCTTACTGAAAAACCAAATGTTCGTTGGGATGATATTGCTGGTTTAGATGGTGCTAAGGAATCATTAAAGGAAGCTGTTATTTTACCAATTAAATTCCCAAGTTTATTCACTGGCAAAAGAACTCCATGGAAGGGTATCTTATTATATGGTGTAAGTAGAATAATAATAATAATAAAAAAAAAAAAAAAAAAAAAAAAAAAAAAAAAAAAAAGCAAAAATTGTATAATTAGAAAAAAAAAATATAATTTTTTTTTTTTTTAATCCTTGAATTCAGTCATTAAATAATAATATTAATAAATTGTAATATATAATAAAAATAATAATAAATTGTAAATTGTAATATATATTAAAAATATTTTAAAATTTTAATGATTTATTATTATCAGCCACCAGGTACTGGTAAATCTTATTTAGCTAAAGCAGTTGCTACAGAAGCCAATTCTACTTTCTTCTCTGTTAGTTCTTCAGATTTAGTTAGTAAATGGATGGGTGAAAGTGAACGGTTTGTTATTAATTAATTTTTATATATTTATTATAATTATTATATTATAATTTTTTATTTTTTTATTTTTTATTTTTATTTTTATTTCCTATTAAAATTAAATAGATTTATATCAATTAGAAATACATAAAGATAAAAATAATTAATATATTATGTAATAATAATTATTTTATATCCTTTATTATTTAAAAACTATGAAAATAAAAAATAAAATTAAATAAAATTACAGTTTAGTAAAAAATTTATTCGAAATGGCTAGAGAAAACAAGCCAGCCATTATTTTCATTGATGAAATTGATTCTTTATGTGGTACTCGTGGTGAAGGTGAAAGTGAAGCTAGTAGAAGAATTAAAACTGAATTTTTGGTTCAAATGCAAGGTTAATATTTATTAATAATTAAAAAAAAAAAATTAAAATTAAATATTAATGATAATGAATAAGATTAAAAAAAAAAAAAAAAAATTATTTTCATATAAATATATGATAATGAATAAAATTAAAAAAAAAAAAAAAAAAAAATATTTTTATATAAATATATTATAATGAATAAGATTAAAAAAATTTTTATATAAATATATTATAATGAATAAGATTAAAAAAAATTTTTTTTATATAAATATATGATAATGAATAAGATAAAAATTAACCAATAATAATTATATCAAAACAACTAGAATACAAATGATAAATATTAATATTAATTATATATAATTATATAAAATATTTTTAAAGGTGTTGGTAATGATCAACAAGGTATTTTAGTTTTGGCTGCTACTAATCTTCCATGGCAACTTGATCCTGCCTTAAGACGTCGTTTCGAAAAGAGAATTTACATTCCACTTCCAGATGCTAATGCTAGAGCTAGAATGTTCCAAATTCATATTGGTGATACCCCAAATACTCTATCAACGAAGGATTTCCGTCATTTAGCTCAAAAATCTGATGGGTAAAAAAATTAATTTATTAATATGTTAATAATAAATCTCATATTTATATAAATATTTACATGTCTACATAAAAATCTACATAATATATATATATATATATAAAACAATTATTTTTATTAAATTAAAATAAAAATAATTTATATTAATTATTATTAATATATATATATATTAATTTTTGAATATTTTATTATTTTTATTAATTTTTATTATCATTATTATTATTATTTCTATTATTATTATTATTTATTTATTTATTTATTTTTATTGTTACAAATTTTAGTTACTCTGGTTCTGATATTGGTACCGTTGTTCATGATGCATTAATGGAACCAGTTAGAAAAGTACAAATGGCCACTCATTGTAAGTGCTTAATTATTAACAAAAAAAAAAAAATCAATAGTAATAAAAAAAATCAATAGTAATAAAAAAATCAATAGTAATAAAAAAAATCAATAGTAATAAAAAAATCAATAGTAATTTATAATTAATAATTAAAATTAAAATATATTCATAATATTAAATAAATATATATATATATAAATATATAATATTAAATGTATTAAATGTATAAATATATATATATATATATTTCTTTTGTTTTTTTTTTTCTTTAGACAAATATGTTTATAAGAAGAATGAAGAAACTGGACAAATGGTTAAATATATTACTCCATGTTCACCTGGTGATCCAGAAGGTTTTGAACAAAATTGGATGAATATTCCTGATGATATTCCATTATTAGAACCAATATTAACCATGACTGATTTCTTAAAGGCTCTCAGAACAAGTAAGAAGAGTGTAAATGAAGAAGATGTTAAGAAATATAAGGATTGGACAGAAGAATTTGGTCAAGAAGGTTAAGAAAAAAGGAGAGAAAAAAAAAAGTACTTATGATAATAATTATCATACTTTAAATAATTTAAAAAAAAATAATAATAATAATAATATTAATAATAATAACAATAATAATAATATTAATAATAATAACAATAATAATAATATTAATATTAATATTAATAATAATAATAATAATAATTTTTATTTTCAAAGCATAATTCAATTTATTACTAAGATACAAAACAAGATATTACGATCTACAATTTAATAATAATTTAAAGCTATTCTTCAATTATCATATTATATATAGTAATTATAAAAAAAAAAAATACAAAAAAAAAAAAATAATAATAATAATAATAATAATAAAATTGACTGAAAATTGTATAAAACCAATAAATTAAATAAAAACAATTAAAAATATATATATATATATATATATATATTCATTATTTAATTTAATGATTTAATGGTTTATATAATCATTGATTTATTTATTGGTTATTTATTTAATTAATTATGTCATCATTTATTTATTTATTTATTTAAATGACTTTATCAATCCAAACTTTTACATATCCTTTTTTTTTTTAACAATATATATATATATAAAATGTTTCCGTGGTTGACCGCATCTATCCATGCAATTAGGATTAAGAATAGAATAGGAAAAAAAAAAAAAAAAAAAAAAAAGTTTTATTATTAGTAATAGAAAAAATTATTAATAATAGAAAAAAAATATAAATATATAATCAAAAAAAGTTTTATTTTTTTTACTTTTTTTTTTTTTTTTTTTATTGATAGTAATAATAATAATAATAATAATAATAATAATAATAATAATAATAATAATAATAATAATAATTCTTTATTATTATTTATGATTATTTTTGATTATTATTTATAATTATTTTTGATTATTGTCATTATTTATTTATTATTTATTATTTATTTTTTATTATTTATTATCTTGTATTAAAAAAAAAAAAGTTTATATTTAAATTATACTATATTATTTAATTATTATAAGATTATTGGACATAGGATAAACAAGTTTTTTAAATAGGGATAAAAATTTTTAAAAATTGTTGTGAAGAAAAAAAGTGAAATTACATGGATCTACCATTACCAAATAATTAATATGTGTATTATATAGAAAAAAAAAAAAAAAAAAAAAAATAATAATAATAATAATAATAATAATAATAATAATAATAATAATAATAAATAAATAAAAAATTAAAAATTAAAAATATTCATTTATCAATAATAAAATATAGTTATAAAATTTTCTTTATTTAAATTTATTTATTTAATATTTTATTTAATATTTTATTTATTTATATGTCATTTATTTTATTTATCTATTACTTTGACCATTAAAATAAAATGAAATAAAAGTGATTTATTTATCTTTATTTATTGATAATAAAGCAATAAGATCTTTTATATATATATAGATATATAATTAATTAAAAATATTTTTAACGAAGAAATATTTAAGGGAATAACCATGAATTTAAAAAAATCCTATTAAATATATTATATATATATTCATAAAGATTATCCAATATCTTTATTTTTTATTTTTTTTTTTTAGACATAAATATGTACATCGATATATATTTTTAATATATATAATATACAATATATGTCTAATGAATGAGCTTTATACAACTTTAAAATTAATATTTATAACGTTTTAAAGTTAAAAATATATATTTATATAAAAGGTAAAAAAATATTATATTATAATTCATACTATTATTATTATTATTATTATTATTTTATTATTTATGTTATTTTGTTAAATTGAAATTTAATACTATTAATCTTTTAAAATAATATTTAAATTTATAATTTAGATGTATAAAATTATATTATTGCTTAAAAGATATCTTTCTACATAATATAATTGCTAAAACAAATTAATATGATTATACTTTTTATTAACAGATTAGGACTTTATTTAAAATATATATATATTTATTTATTTAATTATTATTTCTATACATTTTAATATTCAATTTTATCTATTAATTTTACTATATTAATTATTTTATAATAATAATTATAAAAATAATAATAAGAAAATAAAATAGTATTTAAAAGAAAAAAAAAAAAACAATATTGTTAATATAATTAAAGCTAAATTGTAATTAATGTCAAAATATACTTTTATATTGAAATATAAATAAATAAATAAATAAATAAATAAATAAATAAATAAATAAATAAATAAATAAAAAATTATTTTTAAATTAATGAAAATGATTTTAAAATTCATAAATTAGATTATAAATACTTTAAAAAAGATTAATTAAAAATTTATATTTAAAAATTTAGTAATAATGAATAATAAATAATAATTAATAAAAAGAGTATTTATTAATATATAATTTAATAATAAATAATAAATAATTGAATAATAAATAATAAATAATAAATAATAAATAATAAATAATAAATAATAAATAATAAATAATAAATAATAAATAATAAATAATAAATAATAAATAAATAATAAATAATAAATAATAAATAATAAATAATAAATAATAAATAATAAATAAATAATAAATAAAAAATAATAAATAAATAATAATTAATAATAATTAATAATAAATAATGAATAATAAATAATTGAATATAAAAAATAATTAATAGGGTCCTGAAATTTTTCTTTTTTAATTTTAAATAAATGGGTATAAAAATATATATAATATAAAAACGAAACGTTCTGTAGTAATGTTAAAACTTTAAAAAAAAAGAGTTAAATTTAATTATAGTTTATATTAATTCGAATAATGTATTTAACTATAAATTATAAATACTTTTAACTATGAATAATTTTTTAAAAAAAGAAAAAGAAATAAAGGTAAATGATATAAAAATAAAAAAAATAAAAAATAAAAAATATTTTATTTTTAATTTATATTATATATAAAAATTATTTAATTAAATATATATATATAAAGTTTTTATAAAAGTATATTCATAATAATAAATAATAAATAATAAATAATAAATAATAATAAATAATAATAAATAATAATAAATAATAATAAATAATAATAAATAATAATAATAATAATTTTTATTTTTAATAATATAATAAATAATAATTATATTTAATAATAAATAATAATCCATAATAATAATAAAAAAATATTAAAAAATATTTATTAAATGAAATATTAAAAAGATATTAAAAAATATTTAATAAAAGAAATATTAAAGTATAATTTATTATTATAAAAAGATATTTCTAAAAATATTTAAATAAATATAGTTATTAATTAAAAAAAAAAAAAGAATGAAATTTTTATATAAAAAAAAAGATATTTATATATGACCAAATGTTAAAAAAGATATTTATATATAACTAAATATATATATCTATGTAAAAGATGCTTAAAACACAGCTAAATATATATATATAAAAGGATATTTAAAATAAGAAAAAGACGATTTCTATATATAAGAAGATATTGTTTAAAAATTTGTAGATGATAATCATTATTTGATATTCATTATTTACATTTTATTAATTAATAAATACTAATATATTAAAAGATTAATGATCATGTTTTGAAATTTCATTTTAAAAGCATGTCCATATATATATATACACTATATGATATGATATGATATTATGCAGTAATAATCTTATTAATATATACTAAATAAAATGAACTAAAAAAATTATTTTAAAATATTTTATAATAAAAATTTAAAGTTATACTTTTGATAGAAATAATTAAAAAATTATATATGTGTATGTAATAATTTGAAGAAGAGAAATTTTTTATCTTTTTTTTTATCTTTTTTTTTTTTTTTTTATATATATATATACCTTTTTATTTTAGTTATCTATCCATTATTCATACTTTATAATACAAATTAAAAATACATAAAAAAGGAAATAATACTATTTAAATAAATAAACTATATTTAAATAATTAAATAATAATAAATAATAATAAATAATTAAATAATTGAATAATAAATATTAAATAATAAATAAATAAATAAATAAATAAATAAATAAATAAATAAATAAATAAATAAATAAATAAATAATAAATAATATATAAATAAATAAAATTTTTTTTTTAAATTCAGTTTTAATATTTAAAATTTCATATAAATTAAAGTTTCAGTTTGTACTACATTAATTTGTTTCCATGAATTGTTGTATAGCGGAAGATAAATTAATTTTTCATTTTATTTTTACTTAAAATAGTAAAATCTAAAGGAGAATTGAAACATCTAATTCACTTTTAATTTATTGGAACATTTATTATCCAATACTCAACAATACATTTTTAATATATGACATTTAATCGATTTATATATATAAAAAATAAATAAAAAAATTCTATTTCATTACTTGAATTTATTTATTTAATTTATTTTTAAACTATATAAACTAGAAATTTATATATTTACAATATACATATAATAAATTATATTAATTTAATTCAATATATATACATAATATATTTGTTTTAAATTTTTAGAATTTCCTGTCATTCCTTAAAAAATATAAATAAAAAAAAATTAAAACAAAAAAAAAATAATTAAAATTATTTACATAATATATAATATTTAATTATTTAATTATTATTTATTAATACTCCTCTTTTTTATTATTATTTAATTATTATATAAATATTTTTTATTATTTAATTATTACTTATTAATTATAAATTATTTATTATGTATTTTGTATTAATGAATTCTCTTCTTTAATATTTAATATTTAATTATTTATTACTTACTATTTATTATTATTTAGTATTGATTTATTATTCAATTATTCATTATTTATTTATTATTTATTTATTAGTATCATTCAATTATTCATTATTTATTATTTATTTATTAGTATTTATTATTTATTATTATTATTTATTTATTTATTTATTATTTATTTATTATATATTATTATTTATTATTATTTATTTATTTATTTATTTATTATTTATCATTAAATTATTAATTACTGTTTTATTCTATTATAGTTATTTATAATTATTGTAATGTTAATATTTAATAATAATATGGTAATATATTTATTATATAGAATATTGTGTAAAACATCCATTATATTTAATATATTTGTAATATATTATTTCATTAGATAATATATATTTTATATATTATGTATTTATTATTGGCTTATTTTTTTTTCTGTTTTTTTTTTTTTTTTTTTTTTTGGATAGAACAATTTTATAATTAAATTATTTTCTATTATATGTGAAAATACCGTTCCTATAAAATAATAATAATAAAAAAAATTAAGGATGATATATATAATATATATTACATATATTAACAATGTAATACTATATATTTAATAAATATATTTACTATATATTGCTTATAAATGTAAAATAAAAGTATAATTTAATTTTTTGAATTATTATTTTATAATACTAAAATTCATGCTTAATAATAATTATTAATTATAATATAGTAAAAAAAAAATAATTATTCTTTACTGCTTATTTGTTTTAGTATTTATTCTTAAATAGTTTTATTTTAAAGTAATAATCTTTGATTAAGATTATTAGAAATTATTTGTATTTTCTTTTATTTTTTTTTTTAAAAAAAGAGGAAAGAAAAGAAAAAAGAAATACATAAATAGTCATCATAAAATAAATATATTTTCATAATAATTATTTAATGTTAATTTATACCTAGCATTATTATTATGATAAATTATATTTGAACCAATTCAGTCATAATTACATTCGCAGTTAAATAAAGATAAATAAAGATCTTTAATATTAATAAAAAAAAATTATACAATAATATATATTCCATATTTATATATATTTTTAGATAAATCGCATTAATGAAAACTATTATAAAAATAATAAAAATAAATTAATGATATCCATAATATATAATTAAAAAGCAAAATATTATTTTTTTTTTAATTCCATTTTTTTTAAAAGAAAACACAAACAATTTAAATTTTATATAAATATTTTATTTAATTATTTTTTAATAAGAGAACATTAAGCAATAAATAAATTTTGTTTTTTTTTTAAAATAAAGAAAAAAAAAAAGCAATTTATTAGTGATATAGTTTTATAATTTTTGAAAATATATTAACTTTTTTAATTACTGTTTATAATTTCAATTTTATTCATAGTTGTAAAATTAATCAACTTATTTATAAAAGATATATAAAAGAACTTAAGAAATAAACAATTAAAAAAAATAAGCAAACAAACGAAAAAACAAAAATAAAAATGACAGCTCTTTCAAGTTGTAACACATCCACTTTATACTCAGAATCAACTTCAGTACTCTCTTTTCCAATATCGGAATTTAGTACAAGTGATCCGTTAGTTCAAAGAATTAAAAAACTTTGGTCTTTAATTTTTGAAGGAAATTTATTGAAATTTAATCAACAAAGATGTCTTAGAATATTACAAAGAATTTATTCAATACATTTAAGTGTTGAAGAAATTAGGGAAAATATTGGTCATGGAATATATAAGCAAGAAAATTTATATGATTTTGAAGAAATTATTGAAAATTTAAATGATTTATTACTTCAAATTGAAACTTTCATTGAATATAATAAGAAACAATGGATTATAAGAAGACTCCTAAATTCAACATATATTAATTATCAATTTGATACTTGGAAGATGAAAGTAAAGAGTACCTTAGAAGACTTTTCATATCATTATTCTAAATTTTCACCAAATAGAAATTTTGATAACGTCTTAGCTGCATGGGAAGAACAAGATCAAACAGATTTGGTTAATGATGAACAAAACTTAATTGAAAAATTAGAAAAAACTTGGAAAGAATTAGTAAAAGCTAGTAAAGATTCACATGGTATTTCAGTTCAACAACAAAAAGTTTTAAATATTTTAGAAATTAATCGTTCCAATATTAAAGAAGTAATCACTGGTCTTCAACGTCTTATTTTCTGTCCAGATTTATCTAGACCTGAACGAATTACTTACTCTTTTGCTAAAATTACTTTAGAAATTATTCAAAAAATGTTTAGATATAGAATTCAACCTTTCCCATGGGCAGTAACCTCTTGGGAAATTATTGATGTTCAAACAGATGTTAATACCAAAATTAATGAATTTTCAGATAATTGTTCAATTTTTGATCAATATAAAGTTGCTTTCTTTAGAGAACATCAAACTGTTACCATTACAAACTTTAAGAAATCAGCTTTAAAGGTTGATTTTATTAATAATTTAATTGTAAGTTTTTTTTTTTTTTATTTTTATTTGAAAAAAATATAATTGTTTATTATATGAATAAAACTTTAAAAATAACTGACTAATAAACTTTTATTTTGTTTTTAAATATTATTACTTTTTTAAATATTACTTTTATCAATTATTTTCAACAACTATAATTTATTTTATAGATTTGGTCAAATATGCAACACAAAAATATTTTACCATTACTTGGTGCTAATGTCGTTGTACCACAACCCTACATTGTTAATCCATTTTTAAGTAATGGAAATATGATTGGTTATCTTAATGAATTCCCATACAAGGTAAAAAAATTTTTATTTTTATTATTTCTTGAAAAAGAAATTTATTTAAATTTTTTGCTTTAATATATTATTTCTTAAAAAAGAAGTTTAAAAATCTTTTAAAAAAAGTTTATCAAAGAAAAAAAAATTTTCTTTTACAAAATGAATAAAATTATTATTAAAATCTAATATTAAATAACAATTTTATTTTTTTTTTTTGAATTTTTTTTCAAAAAAAATTATATATATATTATGTATATGTATTTATATTATATATTATCTTTATTATATGTATAGGCATTAAATATTTTAAATGATGTTAGTGACGCTATGATTTATCTTCATACTAATAAAATTGTTCATGGTGACTTAAAGGGATTAAATGTATTAGTGGATCAAGAAGGAACAGTAAAAGTTACTAATTTTGGTTTCTATTGTATTCCATACATTAGATCTACTCTTAACTTCTCACCAAAAACTTATCCATGGTCTGCTCCAGAATTAGTGGGTGATGCTCTTCCAACATTCCAATCAGATATATATGCATTTGGTGTATTATGTTATGAAGCTTTCTTTGAAGGTGAAACTTATGAAAATTCATATATTGATTTCCTTCTTTCACATATGCCACAAAATATTAGTACTGCTCCAAAGGAAATGTGGGAATTAATGCAAGAATGTTGGCAAACAGATCCAAATTTAAGACCTTCATTTGATAAATCAAAAAGTATTATATCTCGTTTATTATCTGAAGTTAAATCTAATTCTTCTAGAGAATCACTTGAAGAATCTAATGGTAAGTAGAATAAAATATTTAAAAAAATAATAATAATAAATAAATATAAAAATTATTACGAATTATTATTGATATAATATATATCATTATTTTTTTTTTTTTAAACAAAATATAATTTAATAAAATAAAATAAAATTCAATAAAATAAAATAAATATAATAATAACAAATAAAATACAATCAAATAAAATAATATAAAATAAATTAAATTACAATAAAATAAAATAAAATAAAATAAAATAAAATAAAATAAAATAAAATAAAATAAAATAAAATAAAATAAAATAAAATAAAATAAAATAAAATAAAATAAAACTAATAATTATAAATTTAATTAAAAATATTAATAATAGATGAAGAACAAGAGGAATTAAAAGTAATGAATGTACAAGCTGTTTCAACTACAAGTTATGTTGGTATATTAGAAAATGGTGATAATGTATTTGTAAAGAATTATCCATGGATTTGTCTTCAACATAGAAAAACAAGAAATAACAGTAATGCTTTTAAGCCAAAGATTGCTAAAGAACTTCATAATTTACAAAAAATTAAACATCAAAATGTTCTTCCAATTAAAGATTATAGAATTCATGATGGATATTTCTCAATTGTATCTTCCTTAATTCCAAATGGAAATATTATAGATTATATTAAAAAGAATGAAGTTGATCTCGTTCAACGTGTTAACTTAATAAAAGATGTTGCTACAGGACTTCATTTCTTACATCAACGTAATATTGTTCATGGTGATTTAAGAGGTGATCACGTATTAATTAATGAAGAAAAACAAATTAAATTAACTGAATATGGTATTGCTCAAGTTCAAGCTAATGTAAATAAGAATTTCTTGTCAAAGGCAAATAGCTCTGTTATCATAAACTATAATTGTTGGACTGCTCCAGAACTTTTCATAAGAAATGAAATTCCAACTTTTGAATCTGATGTTTATTCCTTTGGTATGTTATGTTATGAAATTTTATATGGTAATCAACCATTTGAATACAGAGATATTCGTGAATTGAAGGAAAATGTATGTATTTATAAGCTTAGACCCCAAAGATCCAAGTTAAATATTAGTTGTCCAGACTGGCTCTGGAAATTAATGACAGATTGTTGGCGTACAGAAGCAAAGGAAAGAATTTCCTTAGAAGAAGTGATCAAAATTTTAAATAATCCACCACCAATGGAAGAACACATTGAAAATACTATCATAACTATTGCTAATATGAGAAGATCTCAATCGTTCATTAATAAATCTAAAAAGGTAAATTCATTAATAAGTAGACTTAGCAAGCATGGACTTTTCAGATCTTCCTCAAGAATTAATGATGCCATTAAAGAAAGTAGTAAAAGTCGTCGTCTTAGTGGTAGTAAGATTAATGTTACAGAAGAAGTAAAACCTCTTTCTGAAACCGAATCAAATCTTACAATGGAAAAGAACTCAATATCTGATAGTTCTATTTCTACTATGTCTTCAGGTGAATTAGATACTTATATTCAATCTATTCAAAAGAATGCAGTAACTGCTCTTTTAACAGATTCAGATTTAGCTACATTAAAATGTAAATCCTATGATGAGGAGGAGGATATTAAAAAGGAAGAATTAGAAAAGATTAATAAAAAGAGAAATAGAAGATCTCTTTCTTCTAGATTATCCTTTAGAAATAGTACCTCTTCAATCTATAATGTTAATGTTTACTCTGGTAGTACTTCAGATCTTGGAAGATCCTTCTATATTAGTAATGATGCTAATAATTCAAGGAAGAAGAGTCATAGAAGTTCAACAATGCGTAAATGGTCTATAAGTCCAGAAGTATTTTTATCTTTATCAAGAAAATCATTTAGAAAGGATTCTTCTAATGTTCATCCTTCTCCTACCAAACACGAAAAGAAAATTATTAGTGAGGAACCAATCGTTGAAGAACCATCTCAACGTCATACCCCTTCCGAAGAAAAGATTGTTGTTAATGAAGAACTAAAAAAGGAGGTTAAAGATATTAACAATAAGGTTGAAGAATTAGCTATTGATGAACAGGAAGGTTCAACCATTGCTAATAGTCAAGAAGAATTAACTGAAAAGGATAAATCGATTGAATCTCTTCCATTGGCTAATAATGTAGAAAAAAATGAAATTATTATACCTGTAGAAAAAAGATATACTGACGTATATCCATCTCCAAAAAATTCAGTTAATGCAATATAAGTAAAGTAAAAAAAAAAAAAATAAAAATAAAAATAAATAATAACTATATAAATAAATATATATATATTATATAAAAAAAAAAGTAGGAAAAAAATAGGAAAATAAAATAAAAAAAAGTTAATCAAGAATATAAATATTTATATTATATTAATATTGTTCTATCTTTATAGTAATTTTGAATAATATTTTCCCACCCTATTAAAAAAATATTTAATATATATGAAAGAGTTATATTAAAAAGAATATTTATATATATATAAGTTTTTCAATAGAAAACAAACAAGAGCGAGTGTTTATTATTATTAATTTTTTTTAATTAATCAATAAATCAATTGTTAATTTTGAATATTTTTTTTTTATACCATCAAAATATTTTTCTTTACTCATTTCAACACATATACAAAATATATATATTTTTTTTATTATTTTAATCAAATGAGTTAAACATATATTTAGTAAATATAATTTTTATTAAATTTAGTAAAAAAAATTATTTTTAAAAACAAAACAAATAAAAGCAAACCAACAAATCATAATAAAATATAAAATAATAATAAAGCCAAACAACGTTACCACCATTATATAATAATAGTAAATCATTAAACACTAATCAAATTGAAAATGCAATAACATTTTTTTTTTAAAAAAAAAAAACAGTAAAACAAATAATATAAGAGAAATAATAATAAAAATAATAAACGTTATTCAAACAATTATTCAAAAATAATTAAATTTAATACAAAATGCAATTATTAGAATAATACTAATGTAAAAGTTATTAGAAGGAGGAAAGTAAGAAAAAAAAATTATGTTAAAAAAAATTATGTTAATTTTAAAACTGAAAAATCAACCACAGCAAACAACCCCTATTTATTTAAAAATAAAAAAAAAAGTTAATTTTATTTTTTTTTTTTTTGTTTTTATAAATTTTATTTTAATTTATTTTAATTAATTTTTTTTTTCAGTTCCTCTTTTACAAATCATACAAAATTAATCATAAAATATTTATTTTTTTTTTATCATTCATAATTACAAAAGCAAAATCAAATCAAATCAAAAACAAAAACAAAAATAAAAAAATTAAAACATTGAATTTATACAAAACATCATAAATAAACCACATAAATAAATAACAAATTACAATACCATATAAATCATAATAAAATAATTAAATAATTAAATAATTAAATAATAGTTTTTTTTATGTATATAAGTAAAAAATGGATTATATTATATATATTTTTTGTTTTCCTCTATTTATTATTTTTTTGTTTCATTCGAAAAATAATAATATATATAATTTTTTTTTTATTTAAAAAAAAAAAAAAAAAAAAAAAAAAAAAAAGAACTATTATAATAATTAAATAATTATAATATAAAGTTAAAAAAAATAAAAAAATAAAAATTAAAAAATTAAAAAATAAATTTAAAATTAATAATAATATAAAATCAAAATAATTAATTTCTATAAAAACAAAATGAAAATAATAAAATAAAATAAAAATTCAAAAGTTTTTATTTAAAGAAAAAAATTATAGTAGGAATAGATAATTTTTTTTTTAACTGAAATTGATTATTTTTTTTTTATTTATATATATTAAAAAAGAAAATATCTTGTAATTAAAAAGAAAAAACAAAAAAAGAAAAAAAAAAATTTTTTTTTTTTCATATTATAAAAATTTTACAAGATATTTCAGTATAGATAATGGATAAAAATTAAATTAGTAAGGAAGCGAAAAACAAAAAAGAAAAAAAAAAAAAAAAAAGAAAGAAAGAAAGGAATCTAAGTAAATTTTTAATATGAATAGTGTATAAAATTAGCACTATTTATGTTAATACTAATTTAATTTTTTTTTTAAAAAAAAAAAAACCATAATAATAATAAAGAATAAAGTAAAAAAAAAATATATATATAATATTTATAATAATAATAAAAAAAAATGTTTTTTTTTTATGTAAAAATAAGCAATATAAACAAACAAAACAAAACAAAACAAAACAAAAAAAAAAAAAAAAAAAAAAAAAAAAAAAAAAAATTATAATTACTAAATATAGTTAAAAACAAAGAAAGAAAGAAGGAAAGAAAGAAAGAAAGTAAAAAAAAAAAAAAAAAAAAAAAAAAAAAAAAACTATAATTTTCCTCCTTTTTTTTTTTTATAGAAAAAAAAAATCCAACCCTATTGTTATAAAGAAATTGAAATGAAAATGAAAAAAAAAAAAAAAAAAAAAAATTATATATAAATATTTTTATAATTATAATAACTTTTTATTTTATTATTAATTTTTTTTTTTCAAACTTTATATATATATATATATTTTATTTATTTATATATCTATTTATTATTTTAATTTTACCTCTTTTTTTTTTTTTTTTTTTTTATTTTATTTTATTTTATCTTGAATAGTTTACCATGTATTTTTTTTTTTTTTAATTTTACCATTTTATTTTTTATATATATATATTTTACTTATAATTTAAGAAATTTAATAAAAAAATAAATAAATAAATAAATAAATAATAACAATAATAAAAACCTTTTTTCTTTTAAAGTATTAATTAAAATGCCTATATAAATATAATTAGTTTTGAGTTATATATATAAAGAATAAACTATAAACTATGAACTATGAACTAAACTAAACTAAACAAAGTTTTTTTTTTTTTTTTTTAAAAAAAAAAAAAAGAATCTTTATATATATAATTTTTTTTTTTATTTTTTATTAAATATAATAATTTAGGTATCTTTTATTTCTATTTATCATAATTCCTTTTAGGAGTATTGTAGTGTAACATCCCTTTTTTTATTTATTTATTTTCTTTTTTTTTTTTTAAAAGTTTTTAATTAAAATTTATTTATTAATTTTAATTATTAATTATTAATTATTTATTAATAAATATTAATAAATACTTTTTTAATTATTTATTATTTATTATTTGTTTAAAAGATTAATGATCTTAATTAAAGCATCCTCCTAATTTATAATATTAATAATAATTAAATCATTTCTTATTCTTTTATTAATTTTAATTTAAAATAATTTTTTTTTTTCTATCAAATTATAATTTTTTAATTTTTCTTTTTTTTTTTTTTTTTTTTTTTTTTTTTTTTTTTTATACTCCTTATTTTTATTTTTATTTTTATTTTTTTTTTTATTTTTTTAATATTATTTATTTGTTTGTTTGTTTGTTTATTTATTTATTTAACATGTTTATTATTTGAATAAATTAATAATGCAATGCATGTACCATCTTCAAAGATATATCCTAAATATATACACATAAATCTTTGCATATACAGCTATATATGCAATGCAATTCTTTTTTTAAAAACATAAAACAAATATATAATAATATTTTATTATAAAATATTTAATTTATTATTTATTATTTATTATTTATTATTTATTATTTATTATTTATTATTTATTATTTATTATTTATTATTTATTATTTATTATTTATTATTTATTATTTATTATTTATTATTTATTATTTATTATTCATTATTTATTATTTATTATTTATTATTTATTATTTATTATTTAATTATTCAATAATTTGTATTGTATTAAATTTTTATGAATAATATCCAATCCAATATTTTTGAAATAACCAATCAAATTAATATAAATCCTATACTTTAAAATAATCTTATCACCTTTTTTTAAAAATTTATTTTTAAATGTAATTTTATAAAAATACGTAGATATCAAACAAATAAATTAGAAAAATTGAAATATTTATATTAAAAATTTATGTTTAAAAAATATATATTTATTAATAAATATTAATGATAATTTTATTAATAATTTATATAATAAATAAAAAAATATTTGTAAATTTTTTAATGCTAGTTTATCTCTTATATTGATTTAATTTTTAATATTTTATATTGGAAATTTAATGATATTATAAGTAAACGCCTAGCAAAGAATAATTTTCTTCCTTAAGCAGATTTAGGTCTATAAATCTAGTAGATTAAAGTCTATTATGAAGTTATGATTTAAATTTGATAAGAAAGTACATATTTATGAAGTAACCAATCAACTTGAAATGATGTTGATTAAAAATAAATTTGATTGATTAAATTAATTTAAAAATTTTAAAAAATTTAATTCATTAAAAATATATGAGAATCTTTTTTTATTGAATTCAATAAAATCAATATAATTAACGCTACTACAAAAAAATTTTTTTTTTTTTTTTCTTTAGCGTCCTTATCTTTGGGATAGTATTGATCTTCCAGTGAAGTACTAACTGAGGTTGATTTATGCCATCACCAATAAATACAACTCATTAGGAAGCGAACGATAACCAAGTTCACTTCAATTTTTGGAACCTATTCATTTAGGTTAATATAAATATTTAATTAAATATATAAATATTATATAAATTTATTTATAAAATTTTTTTTTTTTTTCAAATTTTTTTTATTTTTATTATTTTTTATTATTTATTATTTTATTAAAATAAATAAAAATAAAATTTCTGAATGATTAATTTTATGAAATGTTTGTGATGAAAGGGTATTATTATAATTGGAAAAGTAATACATATATGAACTATTTGAGGGATTATCATTCGTATTTACATTAATTTATTATTTATGTATATTTATTTATATATTTATTTACATATTTATTTACATCATTATTATTTATTTATTTATTTATTATTTATTTATTTATATATTATTTATTTATTTATTATAAATTTATTCATTTATTATTTATTTATTTATTATTTATTTATTATTTATTTATCAATGTAAGAAAGGCATTAATCATAATTTTGTTAATAGTAGAAAGTTGCTCAGTTATGGAGTCTTCACAAGATATGTTTTTGGATTTTATTAGTACTGAGGCAGCGACCAATTTAGGTGAGATTAAGAAAAACATTGCTGCAAGTGCTCAATGTAAAGATTCATTATTTAAGGAATTGTCAAATGCTTTCATCAAGAATTTTGGAAAGTGTTTTGATGGTGAGGTTGCTTCGATATCCGGTTCTTCCATATATTCGAATACGTTATTTACAGCCGCACGTGTCATTGGACTGGCATATCTAAAGCAAGGAGAAGTGACAGGAAGTGTCCAATCTCTCATTGTAGCTTTAGCTTTTTTTCAAAGCGTACCCAAAGAAATGCCTTCAATTGGAGGAACAGATTATTGTGATGTAGATTTTGTTGAAATCGCTAAAAAAGATAAGGAAGACATCGAACGAAGAGAAGTTGTATTTCAACAATTTAGGGATTCGAATCCTTCTAGGTTTTTTAAATAAAAGGATGTTTTCAATACAAGATGTGATGGGTTGTACGCTTTTTTTTATTTGAGTTTGTTTATTAATTTTATTTTTCCAATTAATTTATTATTATTATTAAAATTACTATTATTATTATATTAAATTAATTATTTCTTTCATTTATAAATATTGTTATTACTATTTCTTTTGATTTCTTTTGATTTATAAATATTAGTATTATTATTTTTGACAATTTCATTTAAATATATATATATATATATATATTTAACTATTTCTTTTAATTGTAAAAATTATTATTATTATTATTATTATTATTATTATTATTATTATTATTATTATTATTATTATTATTATTATTATTATTATTATTATTATCATTATTATTATTATTATTATTATTATTATTATTATTATTATTATTATTATTATTATTGAATTAAATAAATAATTAATAATAATATATATAAAAAAATTAATAAATAAATAAATAAATAAATAAACTTTTTAAAACATCAATAGTTAACAATTATTTTAAATTAAAAAATTAATGATGGATGCTACAATTAATTATAAAATGTTTTTATAACAACAAAAAATAATAAAAATAATAATAAAATATGGTTTTTAATTATTATATGGTTTCTCTCTCTCTGTTCATTTAAATAATTTATTTACTTATTTATTTATTTTATTTTATTTTATTTTATTTTATTTTATTTTTTTTTTATATTATTACTTTGATTTAAAATTTAAATGTACAACTAGATTAGGCCGTCATTATTATATGTAATAAATAAATTTTATTGAAAAAACTAATTCATATAAATATATACATATATATAAATATCAATATATTTTAAATATTTTAAATAAGTATTTATTTAAATAATTTTTTATTTTATTTCTATTATAAACTATGATCCTGGAAATTTCAGGCTAGAGGTGTCAGAAAAGTTACCACAGGGATAACTGGCTTGTGGCAGCCAAGCGTTCATAGCGACGTTGCTTTTTGATCTTATTTTTTTTTTTTTTTTTTTTTTTTATTTTTTTTTAATTAATTATTGTTGAAATTATTAATATATAATTTCGACATGTTAACAGAGTAACGTTTCGGATTATAAAAAAATTCCATCATTTTATTTTGACAAATTTTAATGTTGAAATTATAACTGGAATTGAAATATCAATTTCAGTTATTTACATTTCAATAGTTAAAAATATTATTTATTTAATTATAAATAATATATATATATATATATTTAAATAATTAATATTTAATATAAATTCTTATTTAATATTTAAAGAATTATCTTAGGCCTAATAATTCTGAGAATATAAATAAATAAGATTGATATTATTAATTTAATTTCAATTCTACATTTAACGTCATATGTATTTATTTATATTATGTTTATATATATATGTTTACATCATATATATTAACTACTATTTTTAATTATTCAAATTAATTATATAATTACAAATTAAATTTATTTATTTTAAACATATTGATATTGTTAATATTTTATTAATATTCATTTTACTATATTATGATACTTTGTGGCCGAGTATTTCCACTTCTGTTTGTAGAAAAGAGCACTTTTCAATATATATTTTTAATTTATTATCTTTAAAAACTTTCAAGATTTGTTGGAGGTGTGTTATATGTTCCTCAACGGATTTAGAATAAATTAATATGTCATCTATAAAATGTATACGAACTTTCCTATAAAGAAGAAAAGAATGCGATTCGTTTCCCTTTTTTTTTTTGGAACATCGCCGGGCGCTCCTGTTAATCCGAAGGGCATAACTTTAAACTGATAATTGTTGAAATTGTTATTTCGATACTTTCCTCATCCATAAGGATTTGATAATAGCCGAAATACAGATCTATGGTAGAAAATATCTTAGCTCCATGAAGACTATCAAATAATTCATTTATATACGGCAAGGAATAAGAATCTTTAACCGTTATTTTATTCACTTTACGGTAATCTATGCATAGGTGCTATTTACCATTTTTTCTTTAAAACTAAAACAGTTGGGGACGACCATTCAGAATAGGAAGGTTCGATTAGTCCCTTCACTATCGACTTATTAATTTCTTTCTTTAGAATGTCATATTTCAATTTGGATAGGCGGTATGATCTTTGCTTAATTGGTTTTACCCCCGGGTTTTAATCAAAATTTATGAGGAGCTATCTTAAAAGGAGTTAATTCTTCTGAGGAGGTCACCACAATATCTATGCTGTCTTCCAAAATTTTAATGATCCTTTTGCTGAATTGTTTTGGTAAAGTCTTGATGAGTTTATCTTGATGAATATACACATGAGGAGAAAGACCTTCAATTTCTTTTAAAAGTATCGTTTTATTTGGAATATTAAAACCTTAAATTACACAAAGCAAGAGTTCTTCTTCTTCCAGTTCATTATTAATAGGAGCAATAGTCGTTATAGCATCGTCTGAAGTAAACTGGTATAGACTATAAAGCATTGGATGAATAAACAGTCTATTGTCAATTTGTGGTTTTAAGTTTAGAAGAATGCCGTAAAAAGGTTCTTCCTTATCAACAATCCTACAGTCCACCAATATGTTCAACTGATTGATTTTTATGGGGATTCTCACCATGTAACTCTCATAATAGTCATCATTATGGGTAGTTAACCTTATTCTTCCTCGACAAATTCCTACTGGTTCGTATTTAGAAGAAAGTTTATCCAAAAATCGTTTAGTAATCAAACTCAGGTTGCTACAGGAATCAATAAGGGTTTTTCCTTCTACTCCTTCAACTGAAACATCCACCATAGCTATATCTTCTTCATTAGCTTCCTTAGATGGTTTAGAAGATACTTCTTGGATATCCTTTTTATTATCATCCAAGAGCATCCCCAATTTATCTTAAGAAGGGTCTACCATTTTAATAGAAATCTTCTCCTTCTTCAAATCTTTGAAGTGAATAGTAGACATAATAAAACTATTTAAAAAAAAATTAATAAATAAACTCAACACCGAGTTGACAGCTTTACAGTATTTAATTAGAAGCTCAACACCAAGTTGACGGCTTCAAATGTATAGTAATGAATATATGAAAAAAAAATAAAAAAAAATTAGTAGTAAATATAGGTTTTGTTTTTATTGTTGCTTTGTTTAACTATACTAATCTATTCTTATTTGATTTCATACAATTTCACTATTCTATTGTGTCTTAATTTTACTTTCAGAAGGTTATATAAAATATTCTTCCATGATATCTCCACTAAAAATTATGGTATGGTTTAGGGTATAATTATATAAAACACGAAAATAAAAAGAAAACACAAACTCAATAACTGAATAATAAATTTTATATTAATTAATTATTTAACTTATTTATTTATTTATTATTTATTTATTAATTATTTTATTATTTTATTTATTTATTTATTTTATTTTATATTTTTATTTATTTTATTTTATTTTTATAATATATTTTCTTTTAATAATCCTTTATTTATTATTATTTTCCTTTTTGATACAATTATCGTTCCCCTTTATAAAAGAAAGAAAATTATCTTCCTTTTACATGACATGAATATAGTTATTAATCATAATTTTGTTATTACATTAATATTAATATAACTTATTATTCTAATTATTACATTTTATTTATACATTTATTATCTTAATATTATTATTTTTATTATCAACTACTCTATTATTGTTTGTTTTAACTATTCTATTATTTTAAATTAAGAATAAATTTATAATTTTATACCGAAATTTTTATCATCATATATTTTTTTCTATACTCAATTATTATAATATTTCATTTAACTATTATAACCTATTTATTTGAATTATACAGAAAGAAATATTTCTGTATTTACCAAGATTTTATTTTGGAAGGGAAAACCCAATGAAGGGAAAAGGAAAAAATAGGACTAAAACTTGTAGGGATATTAAAAATAATTATTATTATTGGACTTTATATATTATTTAATAAATCATATTTTGGAAGTTATTTAAGAAATTAAAGAAAGGATATTAATAAAATATTTATTCTAAAAATATTAATAAGATATTAATTATATAATATTAATTAAGGTATTTGTTATAAAGTATTAATAAAAATATATGAAAAATTATAAAGGTTAAATATCCATTATGAATTTTATTAATAAAGATTTATTATAAAAATATAAAATATAATAATAAAAGACTTATCATAAAAATATAAAATAAAAGATTTATTATAAAAATATAAAATAAAAGATTTATTATAAAAATATAAAATAAAAGATTTATTATAAAAATATAAAATAAAAGATTTATTATAAAGATATAAAATATTATAATAAAAGATTTATTATAAAAAATATAAAATATATTAATAGAAAATTATTATAAGAATATAAATTTTATTAATAAAAGATTTGTTATAAGAAATATTTATTGTAAAATATATTAATAAAAGTTTTGTTTTATAAAATATTTGTAAGATATTAATAATATTTAGTATATATTATTAATAAAAATCAATAAGAGTTATAATGTTATAATATAATAAAAAGAATAAAAAGAGCATTTATTAATAAATAATAGATAATAGATAATATATAATAAATAATAAATAATAAATAATAAATAATAAATAATAAATAATAAATAATAAATAATAAATAATAAATAATAAATAATAAATAATAAATAATAAATAATGTTAGAATATGTGAAATGTATGAAAAATAAGCTTCAAATGTATTGAAACACATTGTAATATAAATAATGTATAAGCCACAATGTATTAATATAAAAGCATTTAATTTAGAATAATTAAGTGCTAGTAACTCTTTATCATAAAATATATTAATAAAATTGACATAATTATAAACCATAAATTCATAACACTTAACAGATTAAGAGTCTCATCTGACTCTTAAAAAGATTCATAGCAAAAGAATCTTTTGCCGGAAACAATATTATGTCAAAAAAAAAAAAAAAAAAAAATATATATATATATATATATAATTGAATTTTAAATTATGATAAAGGTTGCTCATTATGTCAATTTTTAAGATGACTAATAAAACTGATAACTGATCAAAATGATCAAGACAGAAAAATTGAAGAAACGCGTAAAATATAAAACTGTTGATAAAAGAAGTTATTTCTGGATAAGTAAAAAAAAAAAAAAAAAAAATATATAGAAATATTTATTTAAAAAGAAAAAACACGTATAAACGTATATAAAAGAAAATTATATATTTTCATACTAGAGACTCTTAATTGAAATTATAATTTGATATCTTAACAAATAAGCTTTTAGCTATTAGTAATATAATATCTATACATGAAGGAATCTACTATGTGATGGACTATTTCCGCCCCATGAATATAAAAAACATATTATTTAAAGTATAGTTATTTTAACGCGTATTTATAAATATCAAACGGGTATAAATAAATATAAACTACAATAATGGATGAGTCTATATGTCAGAGACCTCATATAAAATAATTAATATATAATATCCCAAATATTCAAGGGAAATATAATAGAATGGTAATTCCTAGGGTACATTCTAACAATAATAATATTATTAGACCTAGCGTGAAATAGGTTTAAATAAAAAAAAAAATATTTAATATAATCATAATACAAACCTTCGTGATGAAAGGTATAATAAAATAATAAATATAACCATGAATTATGTAAAAATGGATAATGTTTATCCATCTATAAACTATACTTATTTATTACAGAGTATTTAAAATTATTAAAATTTTATAATTAATATTTTAATGATGAGAAAATTCAAATATATAAAATCCTTTTTAGAAATTTGGATTTTAGGGGGAAAGTAGGCAAAATAAAATACAAATTATAAAAATATAAAAGAAAATAAAAATATTAAAGAAAAGTCACTTAACTGATTCTTTGAGCTAATTATTTGAAAATAATATTTATCTTGAAATGAATAAAATAGCCTAATAGCGAAAAATAACAAAATTAACCTTTAAGAAAGAATTAACTGAAATAGTGAATATTAATCAATTATGAAACAATTTATATTATTACTAATAAGTTTAAATGACTAAAATAATATAATTAATTATAAATACAATCAATTTTAATACCTCAAGATTATGATTTATCAAATACACCAATATATAATTAACAATTTATTTTAATAGTTATCGCTAAAACTACAAAGCGAAAATATATAAAAGTTAACGCTAATCTATAAAGCGGATTATAATTGAAAGTGATGTAAAACCCAAAATATAAGAGGTATTCACACAAATTGAGATGGTATAATATCACCCTTCAAGAGACAGGTTTCCATCATATAAATGGTAATATATAAACCATATACTATAAGAGATGTTTTAGATACATCTAATATTAATGGTGTAATAATATTAAATATTTAGTTTTAGGGGGAAATTATTTGATTATAAATATATTTAAGAAATTATTTTAGCAATATTTAAATTAAATTAAAAAATTAATATTACATAAAAAGTATTTTATTCATGTAAAATTAGAGGTTAATTTAGGATAGAAATATATATAACAGTTTAATAATATCAAGTTAATAGTGTAAAATAGGATAATTTTATATACACATATTCACCAGTAAACCAATTTATTCATTATAGAATAACTAGGTTTAAGGGGGAATGTTAGAATATGTGAAATGTATGAAAAATAAGCTTCAAATGTATTGAAACACATTGTAATATAAATAATGTATAAGCCACAATGTATTAATATAAAAGCATTTAATTTAGAATAATTAAGTGCTAGTAACTCTTTATCATAAAATATATTAATAAAATTGACATAATTATAAACCATAAATTCATAACACTTAACAAATAATAAATAATAAATAATAAATAATAAATAATAAATAATAAATAATAAATAATAAATAATAAATAATAAATAATAAAAAGAGTATTTATTAATTTATAATAAATAATAAATAATAAATAATAAATAATAAATAATAAATAATAAATAATAAATAATAAATAATAAAAAGAGTATTTATTAATTTATAATAAATAATAAATAATAAATAATAAATAATAAATAATAAATAATAAATAATAAATAATAAATAATTGAATAATAAATAATTGAATAATAAATAATAAATAATAAATAATTGAATAATAAATAATAAATAATAAATAATAAATAATAAATAATAAATAATAAATAATAAAAAGAGTATTTATTAATTTATAATAAATAATAAATAATAAATAATAAATAATAAATAATAAAAAGAGTATTTATTAATTTATAATAAATAATAAATAATAAATAATAAATAATAAATAATAAAAAGAGTATTTATTAATTTATAATAAATAATAAATAATAAATAATAAATAATAAATAATAAAAAGAGTATTTATTAATTTATAATAAATAATAAATAATAAATAATAAATAATTGAATAATAAATAATAAATAATAAATAATTGAATAATAAATAATAAATAATAAATAATAAATAATAAAAAATAAAAAGAGTATTTATTAATTTATAATAAATAATAAATAATAAATAATAAATAATAAATAATAAATAATAAATAATAAATAATAAATAATAAATAATAAATAATAAATAATAAATAATAAATAATAAATAATAAATAATAAATATATTAAATAATAATAATAAATAATAAATATATTAAATAATATATAACTTTAATAATTAGTAATAAATTAATTTATAATTAAATAAATTAATAAGTAGAAATGGTTAAATAAAATAAATCATATTAATATATAACATTTGAATAGAATGCTATATATGTCAATCCATCAATTGTCATAATGAAATGTAATTATATGATTAGTTGAATGATACTGATGTATCCAAAATTAGAATATGAAATATTAAAATACAAGAAATTAAAATAAATTTAATTAAATCTTTTCAATAATAAATAATAATAAATAATAATAAATAATAATAAATAATAATAAATAATAATAAATATAAAATAAAAAAAAACATTTTTCAATACCTTTTTATATATTAACTATCCATAAAGACAATTGGAAATATATTTTATGTTATTATATTTAATATGAATATATTTTTTTTATCTAATATTAATTGTGATAATAATAAGTAAAAAGAACAAAAAAAAAAAAAAAAAAAAAGTTACTATTGATAATATTTAATGTAATAATTTTGAACATTATTTAATAAAAGAGTCAATTATTAAGAAATATATATTAATATATATTAATATATATGTATATATATATATATTTTTTTTTGACTGAAATATTTATTATAATAAGGACAATTGAAATAAATTATAAAAAGAATTCTTTGATAAAAGATAATAAACTTTTATATATAATATAACAATAATTTAATATCTAATTATCAATAATACTAAATATAATTTTCAATTATTTTTCGGTTAGTAGTAATTTATTGTGTATATATATAAAACATATACGCATATATGTTAATAAAAGGAACTTTAAAATTTTAATTAAATTTAAAATATAATAATAATAGGTTAATTATTATAGGTTGTGTTTAGTGTATTATTTTAATTATATTAATGAACTAGTAATGGCATGAATTGTTCATAGATTAATTCTATTACTCTAAAAATTTATTAATGCTTATTAGAGTTTAAATTTATTATTAATTATTATTATGTTTTATTTTATTTTTTTTTTTTTTTATTGTTTTTATATTTTATTTTATTTTTTATTTTTTATTTTTTATTTTTTTATTCTTTTATGTTAAAAGAACCTTCAATGAAGTAATATTTATATTTATTTTAAGTCTAAATAGAAAGTTAAAATATAGTTTTGTCATCAATAAAAGGATATATAAATATATTAAATATTGGAGTGTGATGATTTAAACGTAAAAAGTAAAAAGTAAAAAGTAAAAAGTAAAAAGTAAAAAGTAAAAAATATATATATATATATATATATATATATTTATAATAAAATAAAATAAAGTAAAATAGAATAAATAAAATAAATAATATTATAGATTAATAAAGTTTTATAATAAATAAGGTTTATATTACAATTTTTCATTTTATTATGATGATTATTAAAAGCTTATTTAATATATAATTTATAACTAAAATAAAAATAAGCATAATAAAATAAATAAATAAAATATTTTTTTTTTTTATTTTTTTTTATTTTTCTTTTTATAAAAATAAACATATTAAATATTAATAAATAATTAATCCAAATAAAATTTGAATAATGATAATTTAATTGGAAAAAATAATAAAACTTTAAAAAAAAAAAAAAAAAAAAAAGTGTACTTAAAAAAGAGGAAATAATTTAAATTAATTTAGAAACTGCTAAAAAATAAAGAAAAAAAAAATTACAATATAAACGTCAAATAAATAAACTTTTTATTATATTTTTGTTAGAAAATAAAGAATAAAAAGTAAATATATATATTTTTTTTCTTTACAGATTTTCATTTCTTTCACCAATATTGAAAACAGTTTTACCAGTATAAATAATATTAATTAAATAAATTTTGATTATTTATACTTTAAAATATTATTTAAAAATTTAGAATCAAAACCTATTCTATTAAAAAAAAAAAATAATTATAATAAATACATTTGCTTTAAAATTTAAAATTTAAATTTCAGTTTTTAAAATTTGTTTATTTATTTATTTTTTTTTTGTTCAGTCTCATCAGAAATATACTTAAATAAAATATTCAAAGGAATGAATATTCTGTAAGAAGGAATATATGAATTTAGAATAAACCATACACTTTATATTGAATTAAATAATTTTTTTTTTTTTTTAATTCATTTATTCTTCTTATGTTAAAAAGAGGGATTTCTTTAAGAATAAATTAAATTCATCATAGAAAAACTAGAAAAAACTAGAAAAACAAAAAAAACTAAAAAAAAAAAAAAGCGAAAAACGAATAACAAAAATAAAAGCAAAAATAAAAACGAAAAAGATAAATGTTAACAAACTAAATTAATATCTAAAGCAGTTTCTTTATTTTGATATTTTTAATAATATTAATAAAATTTATTTATTTTTTTTTTATGTTTATAAATTTATTATTGTATTATGAAAAATAATAATAATAACAAATAACAACAACACTTTTTAAAACAAAACTATAAATAAATAAATGAATAAATAATTTAGTAACCAATAAACCATTCATAGAAACAAACATTCAAATAAATTGATAAATTAATAAATTTAATACATTTAAATTATTCTTATTTTTTTTTACTTAAAACTTTTTTTTTTATACTTTCAATTTACATTTATAATACATATAATATATATTATTTATTCATATTAATTAATATTTTTGATAATACGTCAGTAAATAATAATAAATAAAGGAAATAAAGTAAACGAAAAATACCTTTATAAATAATAACATACAGTTATAAAGTATTTTAATATAAATAACTAAAAGAAGAAAATAATAAATAGTAAAAAAAAAAAATAAAATAAAAATAAAGTAAAAATTATACTAAAAACTATATAAGAAAAAAAAAAAATTTTTTTTTTTTATCATGGAAAAGAAAAAAATATTTTTATTAATAAATTCATTATTTGCTATCAGTACTTATGGATTAATTTCAGATTTTGAAAATAATTTTTATTATTCAGTAGAAATAGATTATTCAGATAATGAATCAAAATCAATACTTGATAAAAGAGCAGAAAAATTAGCAAATACGCTTGGTTTTGTATCTGAAGGACAAATCGGGGAACTAAAAGGTCATTATACTTTCTCAAAAAGAAAAAATAAATTTAAAAGAACAGAAGACCAACTATCTGAATTTAATTTTATTTTAAAAAATGAAACTGATGTTAAATGGTTTGATGAACAGGAAAAACGTCAGCATTTATTTAAAAGAGATGAAAAATTTCCTGGTCTTTCCGCTTTAAATATTAGAGACCCAGAATTTCATAAACAATGGCATTTAGTTAGTATACAATTATATTTGAGAAATTAATATTTGATATTTTAACAATAATAATAATAATAATAATAATAATAATAATAATAATAATAATAATAATAATAATAATAATAATAATTATTATTATTATTGTTATGATGATAATAATTGCAATAATAATAATAAAAATATTTATATATATTTATATTTATTAATATAAAGTAATAAAAACAACAATAATAATAATAACAATAGTAACAATAATAACAAAAATATTTACATATATATTTATTAAAATAAAGTATAATAGAGAACAATCCGAAGATGGTAATGATATTAATGTAGTTCCAGTATGGTTACAAGGTAAATCATATTTATATATATGTATGAATACTAAAGAATATTATTAAATATATTCGAAAAAATATTATTAATTATTTTAAATTGATAAAATATTTAAATAAAAAAAAAAAAAAAGGAATTACTGGTAAGGGTATTAATGTATGTATTGTAGATGATGGTTTAGACTATGAACATCCAGATTTAGTCAAAAATTTCGTATGTATAATTCATTTTTATTTATTTATTTAATTATTTATTTATAATTGTTATTATAATGAATATTATTTTTTATTTTTTTTTTTTTTTTATTTTTATATTACTTTATTTTTATTACTTATAATTATTGATTGTAAAAATTTTTTTTTTTTAAAATAAATTAAAAAAAAAAAGTTAGAATAATTAATTAAAATTAATATATATACATTATTATTATTGTTATTAATATATATATATTTATTTATAGTTCAAAGAAGGTTCATATGATTTTAATGATCATCGTCAATTACCTACACCAACTTTATATAATGATAATCATGGAACGAGATGTGCAGGTCAAGTAGCTGCAGCTATTAATGATGCTTGTGGTGTAGGTATAGCTTTTGATGCTGGTGTATCAGGTGTAAGAATTTTATCTGGAACCTTAACAGATGCAGATGAAGCAGCTTCATTAAATTATAAATTCCAAGAGAATCATATTTATTCATGTAGTTGGGGTCCAGCTGATGATGGTAAAACTTGTGAAGGTCCAAGTCCCTTGGTAGCAAAGGCCTTTAAGAATGGTATCGAAAAAGGTAGAGATAATAAAGGTTCAATATTTGTATTTGCTACTGGTAATGGTGGTATTTATGGTGATAATTGGTAAGCCTTTGATATATATAAATTAATGTAATATAATATATGAATATATAATTATTATTATTATTATTTTATTATTTTTTTATAAATTCATTATTTTTTTAAATAGTATAATAAAAATAATTTATAATATATATATAAAAATTATTGTTATTAATATATTATATATATATATTTATTCTTCGTATTTATTTAAATAGTAATTTTGATGGATATACCAATAGTATATATACAATTTCTATCGGTGCTATAAGTAGTAAAAATGAGCATCCGCCATATTCAGAACCATGCTCTGCTCAAATTGCAGTTACTTATAGTAGTGGATCATCAAAACAAATTGTTAGTATAGTATATCGTTTAACATAATTAATATTGAATTAATTTGTTAATTATTTTAAATTACTAATAATAATGCTTTAAATTTTTTTTTAAAAATTTATTTTAAAATGCTTAACAAATTAAATCATAAATAATAGACAACAACTGATGTATCCATTGGTCATTTATCAAATCCTGTATGTACAAGTAATCATGGTGGTACATCAGCTGCGGCTCCAATAGCAGCTGGTATTTTTGCTTTAGTTTTAAATGCAAGGTATATTATTTATATTTTGTAGTAATAAATTTAATAATGATAAAACATAATTATAATAAATATAATAAGCATAGTAAATAATAATAAACATAATAAACATAAATAAAAACATAATAAATATAATAGACATTATAATCATAAATATAAACATAATAATAAACATAATAATTATATTATAATTGTTATTATTTTATTAATTTTAAATATAATAAATTATTTTCTAACTATTTAATTATTTATATTTAAACTATTATAAATGTTTCATAAATATTCATTTTAAAGACCCGAATTAACTTGGAGAGATCTTCAAAGATTAGCTATTGAATCTGCTATTCCAGTTGCTTTAGATGATCCTGATTGGGTTGATACTGTTAAAAATAGAAAATTTAATCATAAATATGGTTATGGTAAACTTGATACTGAAATTCTTGTGAAAAATGCTAAAACATTTAAATTACTTAATGGTCAAACATCTTATGAATCTGAAGTTCAAAAAGTTGATAAAGAAATAATAGGTAATGAACCTGTAACATCTACTATAGAAATTTTACCGGAACATGTGGAAAAATTTAAACATTTAGAACATGTAAATGTAAGAGTTAATATGGAACATCAAAGACGTGGTGACGTAAAAATTGATTTAATTTCACCACATGGACTTGTTTCTAATATTGCAACTTCAAGAAGAAAGGATGCTAGTGAAAAGGGATTAGAAAATTGGCTATTTATGTCCGTTAAACACTGGTAAATGTTTATTATTATTATTATTATTATTATTATTATTATTATTATTATTATTATTATTATTATATTTTAATTATGTATATTATTACTTGATATTAAATTTATTTATTTTAATAAATATTATATAATAATTAGGGATGAAGATCCAGTTGGTGTATGGACTATTAGAGCCCAAAATGAACTTAGTGAAACATCAAAAGGAAGATTAATTGATTGGACTTTAATTTTATGGGGTGAAGTGTTAGGTGAAGGAGAAACTAGAGATGATGATGCTGATAATAATGATAATAAGGATGATGATAATAAGGATGATGATAATAAGGATGATGATAATAAGGATGATGATAATAAAGATAATGATAATAAGGATAATGATAATAAGGATGATGATAATAAGGATGATGATAATAAGGATAATGATAATAAGGATGATGATAATAAGGATGATGATAATAAAGATGATGATAATAAGGATGAAGATAATAAAGATACACCAAAAGAAGAAAATCCAACCGAAAATTCACCAACGGAAGAACAAACCTCTTCTGTTGATGGTGAAAAAACTACGAATCCAAGTGAAAATGAAGAAAAACCAACAGCTACCGATAAAAATGATGAAGATAAAGCAACTGAAGTACCTTCAGAAGAAAAACCAAAAGATAATGATACACCTTTAACTGCACCAGGTGGTGATAAAGGAATGGATTATGAAAGAACTCATGAAGCAATTGTTGCAGCAGAATTTGCTGTAGGTATAGTCGGTATTGCTGGTGTTGGATTTGCATTTTGGAGATTTGCACGTAAAAGAAATTATAGAGATGATATTGAATTCCAAATTTTAGATCAACAGAAACAATTAATGGCTGAAGAAGAAGAAGAAGATGATGATGATGAATATGACGATGGTAATGAAAATATAGTAATAGATAATGGTGAAACTGAGATGCATAATAAAATCATATTTGAAAATCATTTCTTAGATGATGAGGAAGAACATTATAATTTAGAAAATATAGAAACTCTTGATTTATTGGAAGATGATGAAATATCTCAACCATCAGTGTAATTTTTTTTATAAAAAAAAAATATAATAAAAAAAAAATTAAAAATCATTCATCATTACTACTAATACTACTACTCCTAATAATAATAATAATAAATAACAACTTATTTATAGTATATGTTTATAAATAATTGTTTGGATTATCATCGAATTTATTTGAATTATTTATAATTTAAAATTTAAAATATAATATAATTTTATTTTATTTTATTTTATTTTATTTTTTTTAAAAAAGTATAATTTTCACCTTTCTTTTTTTTTATTTTATCATATAAATACCAAAAATTAATATATAAAAATTATCTTTTTTTTTTTTTTTTTCTTTTTTTTTTTTTTAAAAAAAAGAAAAAATAAATAAAATTTTTATTTAATAATAAAAATAAATAATAATTATAATAAAATAATAATAATAAAAAAAAAAAAAAAAAAAAAAAAAAAAAAAAAAAAAAAAGAAATAAAACATTTTTTTTTATATAATAAATAATAACAACAATAATAATAAAAAAATAAATGAATAAATTAGTAAATAATATAAAAAAAAAAAAAAAAAAAAAAAAAAAAAAAAAAAAAAAACAATAATAAATACCAATAACTTTATATAATAATTTAAATTTTAATTGTTATTTTTAATTTCAATATTACAATTATTATTATATATTGTATTTTTTATTTATTATTTTTCTTCTTAAAATAATAATGAGTGAAAAAATTATTATGCCTACATCTGTTTATTTTAATTTATAATATTTTTTTTTTTTTTTTTGGTATATTAGAAATTCTTTAGAAAAAAAAAAATTAAAAATTAATAAATAATATAAAATTAAAATAATAATAATAATAATAATAATAATAAATATTAAAAATTAAAGATAAACGATTAAAAATTAAGTATATAATACAATTAAGATAATAATTAATAATAATAATAATAATAAATAAATAATAAATATTTAAAAAAAAAAAAAAATTATTTAAAATATTAAATATATATATATATTTTTTAATATATTTATATATTTATAGATTATTATTTACAGAATTATAAATACATCATAAACATACATAAATAAATAAAATAATATACTTTTGTTTATTATTATTTACATTACTTTCTTTACCTTTGTTTTAAAGTTAATAGTCTATACATAAATATTGGAATATAATTTAATTTAAATCATTGATTAAAATAATAATAAATAAATATTAATAGTATTATGTTTTAATTTTAATTTTTTTTTTTTTTTTTTTTTTTTTTTTTTTTAATTAGTTTTCTGGAATATATATATAAATTGGAATTTTTTTTTTTTTTTTTTAAAAAAAATTTTTTAAATAAATCTTAATTGACTAGCTGTAAAGTGTGGTGGTGTCCATTTTAGATAAGCAGGATCAATGGTAACCCGTTTTTTCTTCATATTTTTTTCATGATATTCTATATTTTTTTCTGATAAACATATAATAAAGGATCCTTTATAGTACCTTAATAAATCTAAAGTCTGAAGGGTATATAAGACATCATCATTTGTAATTGATGTTACTTTACTAATTTCATTAATTGAAGTTTCTCCTTTATGATTATATAAATAGGCTAATATAGTATCAATCCTATTTTTTTTTTTTTTTTTAATACAAAAAATAAATAATTTATTTTATTAATAAAAATTAAATTAAAAATTTAAATAATAATAATAATAATAATAATAATAATAATAATAATAATAATAATAATAATAATAATAATAATAATAATAATAGTGATAATAATAATAATAATAATAATAATAATAATAATAATAATAATAGTGATAATAATAATAATAATAATATTAATCATAATATTAATGATAATTAATAATAAATAATTAATTAATTCATAACAATAAAAAGTAATAAAAACTATAATAATATTTATAGATTTTAAAAATTAATAATGTACCAATAGGAACGGTAACTTAATAAACCTAAATCTGAGAGAGGCTTTTCTGGTGAACCAGTTTTACCTTCTGTTTTGGATAACTCATAACTAAAAGAAATTAAAAGTTTACCAAAACCCTTTTTTTGATATTGTGGTAAGGTTAAAATACAGGCAACATTATAATTTTCTGCTGATTCTTTTTCTTTGGAAAAGTAACCTATTAAATGATATCCTAAATGATCTGATTTCGTCATCACATAAAATAGAAATGGATCAACATCATAGTAAAGAGTTTTATGATCTAAAAATAATTTTGATAACAGACATAAATTTCGACACCATCGTTTCTGCTTTCTTCCATCAATTTCAAAAAAAGAGAGATCATCTTTCCTATAAATTTCATTACCAGGTGGGTGCTGTAATGTACATTTAAGTCGATGTCGTTTGAAACAACATTTAGAACCAAATGGTTCTAAACAAAATTCACATATATACACTAATAACGAACGTGTAAATTCTTCTGGATAAGGTGAAAAATACCATGTATCTACTAAATGTTCACCAATTTCTATGGAATTAATATTTTTTACACGCGCGATTTCATCGACACATTGAGTCATGGAACCACTCGTTCTTAACTTTTCAATTTCTTTTTCTTTTGAAAAAGTAGGTAATAATTCAAGTTGGTCTATACTATCCAAATCTTTTTTCTCTTCATTTTTATGATCTTGAGTTTCCGTTTTTCTTTGTAGAATATCCATTGGTAATGGACTACCTGGAGGCATATCAGATAAATGAGGTAAAGGTAACGGTACTGGGGTTTGAGGGGTTGAATCAAATTGACTATGTCTTTTTCTTTTTCTTGCATTTTCAGGTGGAGGCGTACCGTCAACTGACGCTGCTGCTGCTGCTAAAGCATTTTTTTTCTTTGAAGCTTTCGAGGGTTTTGGAAATTCTACATCATCTAATTTCAATCGATTAAATGTCACCCATTCATCTAAACGTTTATTAAAACCTATGTAATGAACATAATATAAATTTAATTCTGGATTTTCATTACTTCTAATCATTAAAATTTCTGCTCTTTGATAAGTTTTTTCATCTGGAACATCTGATTTTTGTATTGAGAGTTTACAACCTACAATAACTTGGGATGCCTCTACACTAATTCCGCCAGTTGGTGGATCTGGAGATGTTGCTCTTGTATGCATTTTTATTTTATTTTATTTTATTTATTTTTATATTGAAATATTAAAATTGGGTGTTATTATCTTAATTTAGTATTAATTCTATTTATATAATTAACAATTTTATTACTAAGTAAAAATTAATAATTATTTTTTAAATTGATTTTGTGATTAATTTCAGAAAAAAAAAAAAAATTATTATTTATTTATATACATATAAATAAATTAATTATAATTATTTTCCTGCTTACATTATTTTTACTTAAATTATAAAGATTTAAATTTTACATTATTCATTTAGTCAAATTTAATGTTAATTATGTAAAATTTCATTTTGATTCTTTATTCAGTTAATTATATAATAATTTAATTTATTTTTTATTTTTATTTATCTTTTAATAATAAATTTTATTTAAAAATAATTAAATTTTTTTTAATTAAATTTTTAAATTAATAAAAATATGAAAAAACCAAGAAGTTTATTTATATTTAAAATACTAATGTAAATATTTCTATATTAGGTGAATTATAACTATTAAAGAAATATTATACATTTTTTACAATTTTATGAAATGACTAAAAAGAAGTAAAAAAAAAAAAAAAAGAAGAGCAAAAAAACAAAAAATAAATCATATATGTAAATAGTATTAATAGTTATTAAAATATAATTATAGAAAAATAAACTAAAAATAATTAAAATGGTTTCTTCAGTGGAGCAAAAAGTCGAATATCTAGATAAATTGCTTAATAGTAACAATGAAACAACTAAAACAATAAAAGATAATCTAGAAAGATTAGACGTATTTTTTTTTTTTTTCTTTTTTCTTTATTATTCATTATATTTATTTATTAATTGTTAGTTTAAAATAATTAGTAATATTCATATAATAATTATTTAAAGAAAATAATAAATTATAACTAAAAATAGAAATAGCAAAGCATTTTTATTTCAATTGAAAAATTAATAGTATTATTTTAATAAAATTGAATTATTGAAAAATTATTAAATTAATAATATTTAGGGAATAATAACAAATAGAATAGCAACAACAGCAACATTATCACCATCTATTGGGGATATAGGTCCAACAAAAGGTTTATATATTTATAATGGGATTTCATGAATTTTAAATTTTTACGAATTTCTGATGGTTTTAACATAAATTTTTATTTTGTACTATCCTATATATATTATATTATATTTAAACCAAAAGACATAGATGAAAGATATATAGATCTTTCAAAAGAAAATCAAATTCTAAATCAAGTTGTAAAAGATTATGAATCTACTCTTGATATTATTATGAACAAATATAGACAACAAAATGTAATAATAATAATAATAATAATAATAATAATAATAATAATAATAATAATAATAATAATAATAATAATAATAATAATAATAATAATAATAATAATAATAATAATAATAATAATAATAATAATAATAATAATAATAATAATAATAATAATAATAATAATAATAATAATAATAATAATAATAATAATAATAATAATAATAATAATAATAATAATAATAATAATAATAATAATAATAATAATAATAATAATAATAATAATAATAATAATAATAATAATAATAATAATAATAATAATAATAATAATAATAATAATAATAATAATAATAATAATAATAATAATAATAATAATAATAATAATAATAATAATAATAATAATAATAATAATAATAATAATAATAATAATAATAATAATAATAATAATAATAATAATAATAATAATAATAATAATAATAATAATAATAATAATAATAATAATAATAATAATAATAATAATAATTAATAATAATATAATAATAATAATATATATAATAATATATATATTTTAAAGAAAGAAATTTTTATTATTAAAATATATTAAACAATTTTATTTATTATATATAAATTTAAATAAAGAAAACAATGCAATCAGAGAAACAAAATCTTCAACTTCAATTGGAAAATGAAATATTTCAAGAAAAAGTACATATCTATATAAATGATAGATAATATCCACAATTTATTTGATATATAAATATATATATATTTAAGTTATATTTCATAAAATATAATTTGAAAAGGTAATAATAATAATAATAATAATAATAATAATAATAATAAATTTATATATTTATATATTTATAAAATATGATATAATGAAGAGTCATGTTCAAAAACTTATGAATGAAAATAAAGATTTACAAGAAAAGTTAAACCGTTGTGTTAATGTTATGAAAGAAGCTTTATTAGCAAGTGAGGAAAATGATAACGATAACGAAGCTTTACTTCAAAGTCTAATAAATGAAAATAATGGATTAAAGAGTATGTTACAAATTAATCAAGCGTACGATATAACTAAAGAAGACATAACAGAAATTGAAAATAAAGAAAATAAAGAAAATAAAGAAAATAAAGGAAATATAGAAAATATAGAAAATAAGGAGAAAATATAACTTTAATTTTTATTTATTCCTTTTTTTTTTTTTTATAATATCATTAATATATGTATATATATTTTATCTGACATCATTTATAAAACTATATAATTTAAAAAAAAAATATATAAATATAAAAATGAAATCAAACGTAGACTTTAATAACTACAATAATAAAATTTAATTTAATATTAAATTTTTAAATGAATACAAATATATTTTCATTATATATTTTATTCTGTTTTATTTTTTATATTTCTGTTGTTTTTCTTTGTCTATTTTTACTTTATATTTTTATTATATTTATAAACTCTTTATAAAATATTTTATTTTTATTTATAGACAAACAAAATATTGTATACTTAATTTTTCATAATAATTTTTATCTTTATGTCCATTTATAATTTTTATAACGCTTGTCATATTTGTTAACTTTCGTTTTCTTTTGTCTATTTTTACTTCATATTTTTATTGTATTTATAAACTCTTTAGTAAATATTTTATTTTTATCAGTGGACAAACAAAATATTGTATACTTAATTTTTCATAATAATTTTATCTTTATGTCCATTTATAATTTCTATAACGCTTGTCATATTTGTTAACTTTTTTCATTACTATATTAATCTATTAATCTATTTTTTTTTTTTTTTTTTTATTTTTTTTTTTTTACAATTTATATATTTTTATTTTTTATTATTTTTTCTGTCTATTTTATCACAGTTAACTGTTTTAAGTCCAGTTATTATTTATATAATCTTTATGCTTGTTTTATCATATTTGTTAACTTTTATATAAGTATATTATTTTATATCTATTGGTTTATACTTATATTCGCTTTTTATTTGATATATTATTATTATTATTATTATTATTATTATTATTTTTTTTTTTTTTTTTTTTTTTTTTTTTTTTTTTTACAGAAACTGTTTTAGGTCCGGTTATTATTTATTTAATCTTTATGCCAGTTTTATCATATTTGTTAATTTTTACAAAAGTATATTATTGGTTTATTTTATATATATGTACATATATATACAATTTATACATTATATATATATTATATATATATTTTTTTTTTTATAATAATTACTTTGAAGTCTTCTTTTTACTTATATATAATTTCAACTACTTTTGTAATATTTGTTAACTTTTTTATAAATAAATTTTCTTATATATATATATATATTTATATATTATATTTATAGTAATTGTTTTATATTTCTCATATTTAAATTTATATGTTATTCTTAAACAATCAATATATTTCTATTTTTAAGTCTTTTTTATTTTTTTTTTTTTTATTTATTTATTATTATTATTATTATTATTTTTTCTATTAATTTATATATATCGAGTTCACGTATAATCTTTTACTATCTTTTTTTTTTTTTTTTTTATCTTCATTTATGTTTTTTTTTTTTATATAATTTTATTATCTTTTATTAGTTTATACTGAACAAGTAGTTCAGAGGAAAATTTTATTATAGATTTAATAAAATAAAACTTAAATATATTGGATATTTAGTAACCAATCATTTACTAAGATGTATTAATTATATATATCGGTCTATATATAAAAAGCATTAAGTTTCACAATAAATACTTTCAAGGAAAGTAGTTTATAACAACTATTGTATTAATATATAAAAAATGTCTAGAGTTAAACAACCAACTTGGTATAAACCAGAGAATACTCAACCAAAGTTAAAAGTTTACAATACTTTTACACATGAAAAAGTAATTTTTATTTTATTTTACTTTATTTTATTTAATTTTATTTTATTTTTCTTATTTATTTATAAAAATTTTATCAATACCAACAGTATAATTTATTAATAAAGCAAATATTAATAAACTTAAATATACGAAGTATCTATTTCGAAATTAATGTTTTATTTCATATTGTTTTATTATTATTAATGTCATTAAAAATAATATATATATAAAAGGATGAATTTGTTCCAGCTAATGGAAATGTAGTTAATTGGTACTGTTGTGGACCAACTGTCTATGATGCATCTCACATGGGTCATGCTAGGTAAATAATTATTTTTCATCATTTCACATAATCATTATTAATAATGTTAAAGAATTTATTTATATAACGTAAATGTTATGTGATATTATTTAATATATATATTAATATATAAATATATAAATATAGAACTTTCATTACTTTCGATATCTTAAGAAGAATTATGCAAGATTATTTCAATTACGATGTTAATTATGTTATGAATGTTACTGATATTGATGATAAGGTTCATTTTTTATCCACTTTAAAAATAATAACTATAATAACAATAATAATAAATATTAAAACTAATATATATGTTTATAAATTAATAAAAAAAAAAAAAAAGAATTTTATTATTAAATAATATAAATTTTTTTATTTATTAAATATATTAAATATTTACAATCTGAAAATAATTTTAAAAGATTATTTTAAGAGCTCGTCAAACTTATCTTGTAAAACAAAAGAAAGAAAATTCTACTCAATTAAATGATGAACTTGTTAATGAAATTACTGGTTATTTATTAGAATATATGAAAAAACAATTTAATGATTTCTTAAAAAGTAAGAATACTGAAATTAATTCCATTAATGATATTACTACTTTCAGTAAGGACGATTTCAAAACTTTAGATAATCTTGAAAAGAGAGCCAAACTTTCTATGTATTATGATATTGCAGTATGTTATTATATTTAATAAAATAAAATTAATACTTTTAATTTTTTTTTTTTTATTGTATTGTATCGAATTATTTTCTTTTCGTTTTTGATAAATACTAAATATATGAACATTGAAAATAATTAAAAATATTGTTAGTTCAACTCATTCAAAGGTATTGAAAAAGCTAAAGAAGATATCAAGAATAATAAGGTTTCTCAGGAAAATGCTTCAGAATTAATTGATGCAGCTAGTGGTGTTGTTGGTATTTCATTGGATGCTGTTGTAAGTACATTTTTAAATTTATTAATTAAAAAATATATATAAAAAAAAAGTATCAATAATTTCTTTATTTCTTGTCATATTATAAATTCCCTTTAAATAACTTGTATAAATTTAATCATAATGGAAACATTTTTAAATGAACGAATATTATTAGCTATATTTAATTTTGTGTTAATATTAAATAATATAAATATTATTTTTTTCTTCTATAAAAAATTTTGTAAATACAAATAGCATGGAGCTGAAGTCACTGATCCAAAGGTATTCCGTGAATTAGCTGCTTATTGGGAAGGAGAATTTTTCAAGGATATTAAAGCACTTAATGTAAATATTTTTTAATTATAATCATAATAATAAATAAGTAATTAAAATAATTAAAATGAATAAATAAATTCATAAATAAATAAATAATAATAATAGTAATAGTAACAATAACAACTATAATAATAATAATAATAATAATAATAAAATATAAAGATTTTATACCCAGATTTCGTTACTCGTGTCAGTCAATTTGTCCCAGAAATTGTTGATTTTATTCAAAAAATTATTGATAATGGTTATGGGTATGCTTCAAGATAAAAAAAAAAAAACAATAAAAATATTTAATATTAATAATGCTTATTAAGTATTTACATATATATAATTCAATAAATATCATTATTATACTTATGTTCACAGTTATGAATCTGAAGGTTCTGTTTACTTTGATACCGTAGCTTTTGATAATAGTCCAAATCATGATTATTGTAAATTAGCTCCATGGTCAAAGGGAGATACAAAATTGATGGAAGAAGGTGAAGGTTCATTAGGTATAAAATTAAGTGGTAAGAAGAATCCAGCCGATTTTGCTTTATGGAAGAAATCCAAGCCAGGAGAACCACAATGGGAATCTCCATGGGGATATGTAAATATATGGAATATAATATAACTAACATGATAATAATATACTATTGATCTATTGATGTTAATCAATTATAATATGTTATATAATCAAATATATATATAAATATAATAATAAATGTAAATAGGGTCGTCCAGGTTGGCATATTGAATGTTCCGTTATGGCAAGTAGAGTTTTAGGTTCAAATATCGATATTCACAGTGGTGGTATTGATTTAGCATTCCCACATCACGATAATGAAATTGCCCAATCAGAAGTAATAACATAATATATATTATTATATATATTTTTGTTTTTATTTGTGCATATCAAAAGAAAAATATATATATATATATATAAAAAAAATATATATATATAAAATAAAATAAAAAACTGGAAATTTTATGGATGTTTTTGATACATTGAAATATATTAAAGAAATGAAATATTTCAACCACTTAAATATCCAATATTAACTGTGTGATTCTCTGATTAAATTGTTATAGTTGTTACAATTTTTTTCGTTCCAAACTCACAACATATTCAGTTTATATTTATAAATTTAATATTAAAAAATATATATATATATATATATTTATTTATTTTTATTAATAAATAATTTATTATTAATATATTTTTATATACAATGAAGGCTCATTTTGATAATAAACAATGGATGAATTATTTCCTTCATGCTGGTCATTTACATATTGATGGTCAAAAAATGTCAAAGAGTTTAAAGAACTTTGTTACAATTCAAGTAAGTTTATTATAAATAATTATATTACACTATTTAAATAAATAAATATATATATATATATAATTTAAATATATAACAAAATAAATGTTAATTAATTTATATAGGAAGCACTTAAAAACTACACCGCTAATCAAATTAGATGGATGTTCTTATTACACGCTTGGGATAGTGTTTTAGATTACAAGGATAGTACTATGACTGAAGCTATTTCTGTTGAAAGAACATTCAATGTAATAAATATATTTAAATTAGTTTATATTATCATTATATATTGTTATTACTGTTATTATTGTTATTTTATTCTTTTATTATTTTTTGATTTTTTAATTTTTATTTTATTTTTATTTTTTTTTTTCTTTAATTTTTGTTATTTTTGGTTGTGTGTAATATGTTATATTAATAAAATAATATTTTATTTCTATATAATAGAATTTCTTTATTAATGTTAAAGCCATTATTAATGAACAAAAGAATAAGGTTAAAGAATTTACAACCGATAACAACTACTCTGAACTTGAAGATGGTTTATTTAAAAAGTAATTAATAATTTAAAAGCATAAAAAATAATTTTTTGTATTTTTTATTTTTTATTTTTTATTTTAATTTTTTATTTTTTATTTTTTCTTTATATTTATTAAAATTTTTTTAATTTTTAATATTTAGCTTAATACAAACTCAAAATACAGTTAATGCTGCTTTATGTGATAACTTTGACACTGTTACCGCCGTTCAATCAATGCTTGACATTATTTCAAAGGTCAATGTTTATATTTCTCAAAAGAGTCAACAAAAGAAGGAAGCCAATGTTCAAGTTTTAGGTAAAATTGCAAGATTCATTACCAAGATGATTAAATGCTTTGGTTTAACACCAGATACTGATAGCCCAATTGGTTTTGTTGATGCCTCTAGTGTTGGTGGAAACGTATGTATAATAAAAATTAAAAATTATAATATTTAAATATTAAAAATGATTATTACTTTGATTAACAGTTAAATTTCACATATATATACTTATTAAATCATTAAATAGAAAGATGATTTGGTTATGCCATATCTTCAAGTTTTATCAAAATTCAGAGATAATGTTAGAGATCTTTCTATTAACAAGAAAGGTAAATAGATAATAAGTATTTTATAAGAATTATTAATAAATTAAAAATTAATGTATTATAGTAAAATATTAATTTTATTAATTATATATATTTTATTAAAAATATTAATAATAATTTATTATTAAATAAAAGATCATAAGGAAATTCTTAAGTTATGTGATAAATTAAGAGATGAAGATTTAGTTGATCTTGGTGTTAGTTTAGATGATCGTGATGATGGTGTTGCTTTAGTTAAACTTGTTGATCGTGAAACTTTAATTAAACAAAGAGAAGAAAAATTAGAAAAAGAAAGACAAAAGAAATTACAAAAGGAAGCCAAACAAGCTGCTGCTGCTAAGAAACGTGCTGAAAAGTTAGCTAAAGGTAAAACTCCACCAAATGAATTATTTAAAACTGAAGAATATAAGAAATTATATTCTGAATGGGATGATAAGGGCTTCCCAACCAAGGATATTGAAGGAAAGGAATTATCTAAGAGTGCAGTTAAGAAGTTAACTAAACTTTATAACAATCAAGTTAAATTACATGAAGAATACAAAAAATCTCTTGAAGAAGCATAAATAGTTAAAAACGTTAATGGGAATTAAAGGCAAATAATAATAATAATAATAATAATAATAATAATAATATAAATTAAAAATTATATTTTTTAAAATTTTATAAATATATATATAATAAGGGTAATACACAGTTATATTTAAAAAAATTAAATCAAATAATTAAAATAATTAATAAAAGCTATAAAAAAAAAAATAAAAATAAATTAAAAAAAAAAAAAAAAAAAAAAGAAAAAAATTCTTTAATTAAAATTTACAAAATAATTGAAAAAAGAAAATTAGAATTTCTTTATGTTAATATAATTTTATAATTATAAATAAATTTATTATTAAATGATTATATATTAAAATATATAAAATCTCAAATTCCAATGCAATAAATAAATAAATATATAAATATATAAATAAATAAAAAATAATATTAATAATTCTATAAATTTTTTTTTGTTTCAAATTTAAATATTATATATATATGTTTTTTTTTTTTTTTATGTTTTTTTTTTTTTTTTTTTTTTTTTTTTTTTTTTTTTAAAAATTAAAAGTTATAAAATTTTTATTTATATTTTTGGAGACCAAAAAAAAAAAAAAAAAAAAAAAATGGAAAAATAAAAAAATTATAATATATATGTGTGATGTGGTGTTCGATAGTGGGGAACAGAGACAACTAAATGAACTACTTTTCAAAGGTTCATCTGAGTCACCTGTTCCAAAAATTGTGGGCTTGGAGGAATTCTTAACAAGGGCAATACCTATCATAAGTAGTTCGTTTGAGCTATTATTTGATAGGTATTTCAAATTACCAAACTTAACCAAAGAGCGTCGACCATCGTACTGATAAGAAATAATGATAATACGGGATCATCATCTATTTCTACGAAGAGTGAATCTCGCCCTAGTAGTTCAATAAATGATGAATCCGGGGAGAGTTTAGTGGTTACCACACTATCTATTTTAAAGAGGTTACTTCTAGGTTTTATTTCTTTTTTTTATTTGTTATGAAGAGAAAATTTTCCGCATAGTTCATTACCATTTTATTGTTAAATTATTAATTATAATAATAAAAAATAAAAAATAAAAAAGCTCAAAAATACTATGTATTTCGGCAAGTTGTACATACAATTAATAAATATAGAAAAATATAATTTAATTGAATGATAATTTTAAAATTTTTTTAATAATTTAAATAAATAATTTAATAATATTTATATTATTAACTTTTATTTTTATTTTTTAATTTCAAATGTACTTTTCACCTACATGTATTTTTTTTTTTTTTTTTATAATAAAATTAATTAAGTTATGGAAGGGTATTCTCTTCCCTGTCTAATAATATAAAAAAAAAAAAAAAAAAAAATGTGATGTGGTAACGATTATTTAAGTTCCTTCATGGTGAAAGAGATGCAGATATTATTGATTTAAATTATAAAATAAGAATGGAATATTTTGTTTAATAAACAAATCATTTCTGGTGATTATTCTAAAACGTCATTCTTGGTGCGATCTGAGGCTCTCTTTACAGAAATTTATACCTAGGGCTAGTATTCGACAAGGATTCAACTATGCCTATTGTATGATTAATTTGTATACCATTAGATCCACCGTTGTCAAGAGTATCAGCGTCAAAAACGATATGGTAATGAAAAAATTCATATACAAATTCCAGATAATAATTTTTATCCATATGGAGTTATCATCAATGAACGGGAAAAGTGAGAGGCCGTTTCATCCTCGTAACTCAAAACAAAGTAATTTTTTAATATTAATGTAAAAAAATAAATATTTCATGTATTTTATTTTAATATATATATATATATATATTTTAATAAATATTATTAAATAAAGTTTATTTTAGTTTAAAAAAAAAAAAAAAAAAAAAAAAAAAAAATCTATTAAATAATAATATATAATAATAATAATAATAAATTGATTATCATTTATTATTATATATTATTATTTATGGGTATATATTTTTATTTTATTGCTGTAAAATTCAAAATTTTATAATGATAATTAAATATATATTTTTCAAATAAAAATAAAAATAATAATTTTAGTTAATATAAATTATATGAAAAAAAAATTTAATAAATTTTTTTTTTCTTTTTTTTAAATAAATAGATTTTTTTTTTTAAAAATTAATAGATTTTTTTTTTTAAATTTAATAATTTTTTTTTTTTTTTTAAATTAATAGATTTTTTTTTCTTTGTTTTGATTATATATTACTATATATATATATTAATTAAAAAAAATAATAATTATAATAATAATAATAATAATAATAAAGATTGAAATTGAAATTAAACAAAATAAAAAAAATAAAATAAAAAAATAAAAATTACAAATAACATAAATTAAAAACAAAAATAAATAAATAAAATAAAATAAAATGAATGAATGATTGAATATATAATAAATAAATAAAAAATAATAACATTAAAGTTTTCTATATAATAAAAATTTTACATTATATATAATAAAAATTTTTTTTTTTTTTTTGTATATAATTAATTATATCAATTTGTTATTTAAATTATATTTTCCACCATTCTCTATCATCATCATCTTCTGAAATTTCTAAATCATCATCTTTTTTATTTTTACCAATATTATTGATATTTGATAGTGATAATAATGAATCTGAACCAGAAGTATCTGATATATCTGAAAATAAGTCATCTTCAGTTTTATTATCAATTACTTTATTATTATTATTTATTTGATTATTTGTATTTAAATTTGTATCATTATTATTTTGTTCATTCTTATTAAAATCAATATCCAATTCTAAAAATTGTTCTATTTTTTTCATATTTTCATTTATAGAATAATCAATTCCTTTTGAAATCATGCTTTGGGGTTTATTTTCTTGAAGATTCAATTTATTATCATTTTCCTGAAATGATAAACTTATTGATGGTATCTGTTTTTTAATATTAAATTCAATTAAAAGTTAATATTTATATTAATATTTAAAAAATAAATAAATAAATTATAATAATAATAATAATAATAATAATTAATAATAATAATAATAATAATAATAATAATAATTAATAATAATAATAATAATAATAATAATAATAAAAACAATAAAAATAATAAAAATAATAAAATTTTTTTCTTTTTAAAATATAATTACCAAATTGAATTCTTCTCCTTCTTCTTCTTCTTCTTCCTCAGTATCAGATAAAAATCCATTATTTAACAAATTATTTGTATAGTTCATTGTTATTAAATTATTTGTATTTTCATTTATTTCTCTTGATTTTTCTTTAATTGGAATATTTTTATCAATTATTTTATTTTTATCATCTGTATTATTGTCGCTATTATTTTCAGAAGTTTTATTATCAACAATTTCTTTATCATTATTATTATTATCATTTTTATTATCCATATCCATATCCATATCCATATCCTTTTTACTACAATTATCTTTTACATCATTTTTTTTATTATTGCTTTTAACATTACTCTGGCTTTTACTATTTTTGACCGAAATTTCTTTTTTTTGATTTTCTTTCACATACGGTAAACTGTTTTCTTTATTTTGATTTTCTATAATTACTTCCATTATTTCTCTTTTAACTATATTATACGATTTTTCATTTTTAATATCATTATAATTGTTATTTTTTTTCATTTTTAGTTTATTAATATTCTCATGATTATTATTTATGTCTTCATTATTTTGATTGTTATTGTTACGATCGCTAATAGTATTTCTTTTGATATCATCATTATATTTATTAATTTTACTTGGGAATGCAATATTATTTTTATTATTATTATCTTTATGAATATTATTTTGTGAATGAATCATATCATCATTATTACTTTCAATTTTTTTAAATTCAACATCTTCATTTTCTATATTATCGTTTGTAATATTATCATTTTTATTATTATTCTTGTTGCTGTCATTATTATTAACGCCATTTTTTATGCTATTATCGTTGTTATTGGTATTTATGATAGTATTATTACTGTTATTACTGACATTATTATAATTGTAATTATCATTTTTATTGTTAACTTTATTATTGTTATTACAATTATTTAATACATTATCAACATTACTTTTATAATTACTGTCATTGATTATACTATTGTTATTTTTATTATATAATTTTTCATTATTGCAAATGTTATTATTATCATTTATATTTATATTTACATAATTATTATTATTATCATTATTATCATTATTATCATTATTATTATCATTATTATTATTATTATTATTATTATTATTATTATTATTATTATTATTATTATTATTATTATTATTATTATTATCATTTATTTTAGTAATTTTCTTATCTGTTATCATCTTAATATTACCACCATTTTCTATGATTATTTCCTTATTTGATATTTTAGAATTTGGATTATAATTGGTATTTATTGATGTATTATTAATTAATAAAACTTCTTCATTATTTTCATCTAAATTTATCATAAATTCATTATTTATAAATTTGTAATTTTTTCCAATTAATTGATATTTCTCTTGTTTATGTTTATTTCTATTAGAATTTATTTTAATGTTTTGGTTTTCTATTTGATTATAATCATAATTTTCTTGAAATTCTTCAAAATTATTATCATATTTATTTTGATTTTGATACATTTGAATATTCTCTTTAATATTATTATTTTGAAATTTCCTTGTATTATTGTTATTATTGTTATTATTGTTTTTATTATTATTATTATTATCATTATTATTGTTATTATTATTACTAAAGTTTATATCCTTTTTATTATTTTGATTTTCATTTTGATTTTCATTTTGATTTTCATTTTGATTTTCATTTTGATTTTCAGTTAATTTAAATGAATTTATCATGCTATTTGAATTATTCCCATTATCATTTATATTTACTAAATTTTTTATATTTGTTTTTTTGGTTACTGAATAATCTTCAGTACTATATTCATTTGAATTTTTATTATCAAAAGTTTTATTATTTTGTTTATTATTAAGATTATCAAGTTTGTTAGAAGTATAACTAAATTCGTTAGAAATATCTTCTGGTGTTATTACATTTTTATTATTTTTTCTTCTTTTGCTACCATTTTCATTATGTGATTCATATGAATCATCTTTAATATGATTTTCACTATTCATATGAATAATGCTACTATCAATATTATTGTTAGTATATGTGTTATTAGTATTGTTATAGTTATTTATTTTATTGTCATTAATATTTCTACTGTGATTATTATTACTACTATTACTGTTATTATTATTATTATTATTATTATTATTACTATAATTTCTATTCTTATAATTTTGTACACGATTATTGCTGTTATTCATGCTACTTAAATTATATTTTTTAGAGTAGTTGCTCTTTGATGAAAATAACTGTTCTAAATTTTTGTTATTTAAATTATTATTACTTCTATTATTTTTATTATTACTATTTAATTCTTTCATAATATAAGATTCGAAATTCGATGAAAATTTCCCAATTTTTCTCTTTTTTGGTTTTAAATTTAAATCATATTCGTTATTATTTTTTTTTTTGTAAGTGGCCTTAGTTTTACTTATTTCTTTATAATAATTATTTACATTTTGAGTATTGTATAAATTATGATTATTATTTTGATAATAATAATCTTTAGAAATTTCATTATTTCTACAATCCTCCAAATTATTATTTTTTAAGAAATTATTATTTTCGACTTTTTCATTCTCATTTTGATACTTTTGTTCTTCAACTGGCAAAAACCGGGTACACAATAAATTAAATGAGATAAACTTATCATAGTTATTTTGATATAAATAATTTTCATTTGCATTGTCATTATCATAATTAATATTAATATTGGTATTTATATTATTGAAATTACTATTATTATTAGCAGTAGTATTAGAATAAGTATTATTATTTGACCAATACATATTATTGTTATTATTTACACATTGATTCATTTCAAAATAAAATAAAAAAAAAAAAAAAAAAAAAAAAAGACAAAAGAAAATAAGATTAAAAAAAATAAATAAATTAAATAAATAAATAAATTAAATATTTAATTAAATAAATATTATAATAAATATAATAATAACAATATATAACTGTGATTTTTATTCAATATTACAATCTTTGTTGTATAACAATTAAAATTATATGGAAATATTAATATAAAAAACACAAAGATTATTGTTTTTTCAATTTTTATTTCTTATTATATATTCAATATTAAAATTATATTAATGGCAGGATTGGTATAAATGTAAAAATACATTGGAAATTTAAATTTAAAATTTAATTTTAAATACTTGAAAAAAATTTTTTCTTTTATTAATGATAATTAATAATATAAAAATTAAAAATTAAAAAAAAAAAAAAAAAAAAAAAAAAAAAATTTAAATTATATTTATTAAAAAAGAAATTTATATATTTATTTATTTTATAATTTATTTATTTATTTATTTATTTATCTATTTATCTATTTGTTTATTTATTTATTTATTTATTTATTTATTTATTTATTTATTTATTTATTTATTTATTTATTTATTATATTTTATTATATTTTTATAATACTTTCAATATTTAATTAATTATTGTTGAATGTTGTTAGAAATTTTCCTTTTATTTAATAAATATTTTAATTTTTCAAATACCACAGATATTTCATATGGGTCGTTGTTTCTACAGGCACTTAAATAAAAACAATAAATATATAAATATATAAAATTATATATATATATATGCATGTATTTTTTTGAAATAAAAAAAAAAAAAAAAAAAAGAAAGAAAAGATTAATAATTACAATTAATTTATTAATATATATATTTATTAAATTTAATTTATACGAACTTTGTAAATGATTCTATAACATCATCTATATCTTCAGTTGAAAGTAAATCAGAATAATCTAAAAGTAATTCTTTAATAATATCTAATAACTCTTCATTTGAATTATCATATATCAATAACAATAATGACGATATTTCATTCGATAAATCAGTAGATAAAAATTCTTCAATATTTTCTATTAGTAAATTTATTGTTGATTTTATGACATTTTTAATAATATCATAATTTATAACACCTGATAACATATTAACATTTCGACTATTAAATAATTCAGAATAAAAATCAATAATTTCATATCTAACTTTATTTAAATTTAAATCTAAGCATTTAACTGAAAAATTAAGAATTTCAGAAATTATACTTTGATCATTAAAAACATAGGAAGGACTTTCAATTATTATTTGATTACATAAATGAAAATATTCTTCTAATACTATTAATATAAATTTATATATATATATAAAGTCAAAATTATTTATTAGTATTTTATTAAGTAAATAGATTAAAAATATATTATACTTAAGTATTATAAATAAATAATACCATGAGAATAATTCATTATTTCATTTGAATTAATTGAAAAAACAGTTTCAGTAAATTTATTAAAAATATCCAATAAAAAATAATATATATCTTCTTTTGATTCATTCATATATAATTTTATACTCTGTGTAAATACCCATAAATAACAATTATATTTTGTATTTTTGTGCATTAAAACAATTCTTTCCAATAAATTTTCAATTGTTGGATAAATATGATAAGTACAATTATTCATAATTTCAATATAGCAATTGCAAATTTCTTCAACAATGTTTTCATCATTTTGACAGAGATCTAAAATTCTCACTAATATAGAGTGGTAATTATTATATAATTCTATTATTGGATGATTTTCACTAATATCAATTTCTTCATTTAATTTTATAGTAAAAAAGAGAGAAATATATGATATAATATCTATATATTTTTAAATATTAATGTTTATATAATAAAAATCAAATAAATTAATAAATATATATATATATATAATAAATAAATATAAAGAATTATTTATGAATTATTGATAATTTACCTTGAATATCATAAGCAATATTATTAATATTATTATTTGGATTATTAATATATTCATCACTAGTTAACAATTGTAATTTTTCAATTAATGGTAAATTTAATTTATTAAGATAGTAATATAGATCATTTTTTGAAACATAGATTAAAATATTACAAATTGATTTCAATAAATCATAAATATCCTGATAGTTATAAACATTGATTACTTTAATATAGAAATTGCAAAATTCATCAAGTAAATTTGTTAAATACTTTAATATTAATTATAATAATAATAAATAAATAAATAAAATAATTAATATATATATATTTCATTAATTTAGTTTTAATTTTATTTCTAAATAATATAACTATTGTTTAAATTTTTACCATTCCACAATATTTAGTAAATTCTAACAATGACGCAAATCCTTGATATCTATTACTTTCATTTTCAAGAAATGATATTAAATAATTTAATTGTTCATTGATTTCAATATTATTATTAAATGAATATTCTGATAAATCACCAATTATTCTAATAATAACATTATTTATTTTTTCATTATTTGGAAAGTAGGGTATCATTTTTACAATTTCTCTTATAATGTTTTGATGGTCATTGTTTATATTAAATATAATTGAGTATAGATAAAATAAATGAACTTCTATATTGTTTGAAGTATCCTCACTGATTTCATTTTGATTAGTTTTATTGCAAAGTTCATTTTTTAATGATTCATAAAGGGAATTTAATATATCATATTCATTTAGCATTAAAAAGCAATTCTGAAACATAACTTCAAAAACTTCTAATGAAATTTCATCATCATTATTCATTGATGTCAATTTATATAAATTTAATGTTTTTTCTTGAAGGACGCTGTATGCCTCTACAAATTGTGGTTTATAATTCTGATATCCTATGTTATTTAATTGTTCTTGTAATATAGTAAAAAATCTATATGATATTTCAATACTATTTGGATAAATTGAATATAATTCTATTAATGAAGCTATAATAAATTTAAAATCGTTATAATTTTTGATTATGGTATAAATATTATATTCAGCATATGTTTCAAACATTAAATTATATATTAATAAAACTTCTTTAGATGATATATATTTAATATGATTTGATAATTCAAATATTGTAGGTGTTATATAGTTCAATAATTCTTTATTAGTTTCTGATGAAGTAGATGAAGAAATTATTAATTCATTTATAATACTTCCAATGACTTCATCAATTTCATCATTAATTGCTTCTTTTATTATATAATTCATTAATGGAGATTTTATTATTTTTAATGGTTTTATAGCCTTATATCTTATCCAATTGTATATACAATTATTTATATTTGATTTAAGCCTAGAGTTATTATCTATATTTATTTTATAGAAGTTATGTTAAAATTTAAAAAACTTATTACTTTTTACTAATCATTTAAATTTCTTTTATTTCTTTTTTCAATTTATATATAAAAATTCATACTTGCTTCCATTGAATAATAAGATAATATTTCAACAATGTTATTTACGATATTACTTATTAAGACTTCTTCCTTTATTTTTGCTTTTCTTTCCTATGTAATATAATAATAGTAATATAATATTAATATTAATAATAATAATAAAAAAAAAAAAGAAAAAAAAAAAGGAAGAAAAATTAAAATTTTCAAACAAAATAATAAATATTTAATAAAAATATTACAATATTTACACTTAATTTTAATTGTTTATTATTTAGTTCTTCAGGAATATATGCTAAAAATTGAAATAATATACTTGTCATTTCTGTATTTTTTTCAAATAATTCACAAATTTCTTCAATTGGATTATTCCAATCATCACATAATATTGCCAAATCAGATAACGCCAAACATAATTGCGTTAAAATTGGATTTGACTTATCTTTATTAATATATAAAAGATAAGTAATTGAATTCTTCAATTCGATTGCATCTTGTTTTAAATATTGTAACTCATAAATTATCTAGCATTATTTATTATTAATTAATTTATTTATTTACTTATATATATATTAAATTTTAAATTTTTAAATTATTTATTATATAATAAAATAATCATTCAAATAAACCTTTTGTCTTAAAGTTTGAGAAGAAAATAGTTTTAAATCTAGATTTTCCTCATTACTTTTTAATATCTCAAGAGACATAAACCAAGCATTATCCTTTTTAAAATAATTATAAATTAAATTAATTTATAAATTTATTAATTAGTTTTTAAAATTAATTTAATTTAAGATTAATAAAAAATATTATTATTATTATTATTATTATTATTATTATTATTATTATTATTATTATTATTATTATTATTATTATTATTATTATTATTATTATTATTATTATTATTATTATTATTATTATTATTATTATTATTATTATTATTATTATTATTATTATTATTATTATTATTATTATTATTATTATTAATATTTACTGTTTTTCGATAATCTTCCAGCCATTTTAAATTTGTTTGGTAAGTATCATAATTATTTGAATTATTCAAAGAATTAAAAATAAAAAGTAGATGATTATAATTTTCATCCATATCCATTATTCCAGTAGTCATAGCGATAAATTGTACAAATATCAATGCTTATAAATATATAATATTAATTATTAAATAAAGAACTGCAAATTTATGTATAAATTCTAAAGAAAAAAACAATACTTATTAAATATAACTATAAAAATGAATTAATATCATTGTTTATTATTACTTTATTTATATTAAATCTAAAATAAAAATTTAAATAATATTTATTTTCAAATTTATATTCTTCATTTATTAATATTATTACATAAGTTATAATAACATTGTTAATATGATTGAAATATTCATTTAATAAATAAAATAGAAAAACTTTTTTTCTGAAAAATGTTATTACTTTATGTCCTATCCTATACTAATAATAAATAAATATAAAATAAAAATAAAAATATTTATACATATTTTTTTTATTGATAAGGTTCATAAATATACGGATCATTTAATAGATCATTTTAAAAATAAATTAATTAATATATATATATTATATATTAGAATATAATAAAATATATTATAAAATATTATTAATTTTAGTATAAATATTTAATATCTTTAGCAATTATTTAAAAGAGGAGAGCAATCCACCATAAAAAATAAGGTTTTTAATAATTACTAATAATTTAATAATTTTTTTATAAAAAAAATTATATATATTTAACTGATTTTATACTATTAATAATTTTCTTTAAATACAACAATATTTTAAATTAGTCAAAAAGTAAAGTTGGATCAAATAGTAATAAAAATGGATGAAGAATATGCCCTTGATGACATGGGGGATAAAGAAGTTTTAATTCCAAGAAAAAAAAAAGGAGAAAAAGAAATAAAAGAATTGCAACCCAATTTAAAGAAAGTAAGAGTACAATATATATATATAAATATTTATTTTTCATTTGTTTATTATTATTTTTTTTATCAAAGGAATATAAAAAATTATTTTATTTTGTCTTATTTTATATTATTAATTTTTTTTAATTTATTTTGTTTTATTTTTATTTTGCTTTATTTTATTTTATTTTATTTTATTCACTATGTACTTAAATTTATATTTTTAATATTTATTTTCTTTCATTATATTATATTCTCTATTATATTATATATTTTATTTTATTTTATTTTATTTTATTTTATTTTATTTTATTTTATTTTATTTTATTTTATTTTATTTTATTTTATTTTATTTTATTTTATTTTATTTTATTTTATTCAATCTGTACTTACATTTATATATTTAATATTTATTTTATTTTATTTTATTCTATTTTATTTTATTTTATTTTATTTTATTTTATCATTGTTATTATAAATTTTATTTGCTTTTATTAATCTTAAATTGTAAAGGATATATGGGATTTCATATTACTTGTGATTTTATACTTTCTCCAAGGTATTCCACTTGGTTTAGCATTAGGTTCTTTACCTTTCTTATTAAAATCAAAAATGACTTACAGTGATATGGCAATCTTTGCAATTACTAATTATCCATATTCAATGAAAGTATGCTTAATTTTTATGAGAACTTATAAATTTAAACTAAAAATAATATATTTTAAATGGTATATATAAAAATCTAATTATATTATTTTATAAAATATCATTAAAAATATTTTAAAAAAAAATAGCTTCTCTGGTCACCAATTGTTGATTCTAATTTTAATAAAAATATCCTTTTTATTATTAGAACTAGAAATAATTCTGTTATTTAAATGGTTATTAATGTTATTTATAAATTATTTGCCTTAACATTATTTTATTTGTTTTGAATAAAAACAATTTGGAAGACGTAAAAGTTGGATTGTTCCAATTCAGTTATGCTCAGCATTTTTAATGTTCTTTTTTGGAAATACTGTAGATGAAAAAATGAAATTAAAAGAAATTCCAATTGGTTTTATAACAATTTATTTCACAGTTATGGTTATTTTAAGTGCAACTCAGGATATTGCATTAGATGGTATTGTTTAATTATCAATTTTAACAATTGTATAATGAAAAAAATTTTAATACATAATTTTATTTCAATATATTCATTTATATTTTAATATATATATGTAATATATTTTAAAGGTTGGGCGTTGGAATTATTATCAAAAGGTATAGTAATAAATATAATAAACTTATCAATTTTATTTAAGTTTATTAATCAAAAATATTATATAATATAGAAAACCTTAGTTATGCTTCAACTGCACAAACAGTTGGCTTAAATACTGGTCAATTTTTAAGTTTTACTGTATTTTTGGCATTCAATAGTGCTGAATTTAGCAATAAATATTTACGTTCCGAACCATCCGAATATGGTGTATTACAATTAGGACCATACTTAAGATTCTGGGCAGTTTGTTATTTTATTGTAACTTTATATTTAATTTTAATTAAAAAAGAAAAAGTTTGTGATGATGCAATTGAAAGTGTTAAGACAGTTTACAAAATTATATGGGAAGTTATAAAATTACCAAGTAATATTTAATTTAATACTATTTTTACTATATATACATTATCATTATATTTTTATATTATTAAATAATAATTATTAATTATTATATACATACATATATATCCTATAATCAATATAAGGAATGAGATCTTTTATTGTTCTTTTATTTATTGCAAAGATTGGTTTTGTAACAAATGATGCAGTAACATCACTAAAATTATTAGAAAAAGGTTTTAAAAAGGAAGATTTATCAGTAACTGTAAGCAATTATAAAGTTAATTTTTAAATATTTAAATAAAATTAATTATATTTTAAATTAATTTATTAATATTGTATAATTTATTATAAATATATTCATATCTTATTTTGTAAAAGGTATTAATTGATTTCCCATTACAAATTATATTCGGATATTATGCAGCTAAATGGAGCTCTGGGAAAAAACCTTTAAAACCTGTAAGTATTAATATATTAAGCATAAATATATATTTATCGAAATTATTTATAATATTAATAATATACTTTATATAAATATAAAGTGGATGATTGCTTTTTATGGTAGAATAGTAGCAGCAGTTTTAGCAATGTTTGTTGTTAAATTCTTCAGCTTGCCAGAAAGTGGTGAAATTTCAAAAGGATATTTCTTATTAATTATTTTCAGTACTGTATTATCTTCATTTATGTCAACTGTCCAATTCGTAAGTATTGGTTGTTTCTTTGCTAGAATTGCTGATCCAACTGTCGGTGGAACTTATATGACATTACTAAACACTTTAAGTAATTTAGGTGGTAGTAAGTATAAAAATATATCTTAAAAAAAATATATATATATAAAATATGTTTAATTTATTTATTTATTTTATAATTTATATATATTGAAACTATAAATTTATAAAATAGCATGGCCAAGACCATTAATTTTAGAAGGTGTAGATATATTAACTAATTATGGAGATTGTCAAGGAGCTTCATCAGAATTAATAAGTAATTTTATAATTTAAATTAATTTTAAAATTAATAAATTAATATTAGTTTTCGTTTAATAATTTTGCTTATGTGTATTAAAAAAAATTTTTTTTCCATTTTTAAATATAAAGATATTTCTTGTAAAACATCAGAAGGTAGACACAGTTGTTTATCTAACGGTGGTCAATGTGATATTATAACTGATGGTTATTATATTATTAGTACATTTAGTATTATTTTAGCTATTCTTACATTAGTTTTCTTCATAAGAAAGGAAGTAAAAAATCTTGAAACAACACCAAAGCAATATTGGGAAATTCCAAAAAGAAAGGAAAAGGATTAAAAATTGTAATTAATTATATACACTATTTAGAAAAATTTTGAACATAAAGAAAATAAAAAATAAAATAAAAATAAAATAAAATAATGAAATAAAATAAATATAATAATAATAATAATAATAATTTAAAAAAAAAAAAAAAAAAAAAAAAAAAATGTAGATCAATCTAACATAGTATAAAAACTAAATATAAATGAATATTATTATTTATTATAATATTAAATAAATTATAAATAAAAATATTATTAGAATACAAAAACAGCAAAATAAAATAAAGATATATATTAATAAAAAATATTAATAATTATGTTTTTTTTTTTTATTATCCTTTATTGTTTACTTTAGATTATTGAGTATTGATTATATTATTTATTATTTATTATTATTTATTATTTATTTTTATTATTTATTACATATTACTTATTATTTATTTATTTATTTATTTATTTATTTATTTATTTATTTATTTATTTATTTATTTATTTATTTATTTATTTATTTATTTATTTATTTATTTATTTATTATTTAATATTAATAAATATACTTTTTATATTTATTAATATATAATTTTATTTATTATTTATTATGTATTATTTATTATTTATTATTTATTATGTATTATGTATTATTTATTATGTATTATTTATTATGTATTATTTATTATTTATTATTTATTATTTATTATTTATTATTTATTATTTATTATTTATTATTTATTATTTATTATTTATTATTTATTATTTATTATTTATTATTTATTATTTATTATTTATTATTTATTATTTATTATTTATTTATTATTTAATTATTCAATTTTATTATAATATTATTAAAATACTTATTATTAAATGAAAAATATATAATTTAAAATTTATTATTATTTCGTATTAAAATGTATATAAAGTATAATATTAATTTAAATATTAATCAATCACTCTCCATTTATCTCACCTTTTCAAAATAGTTTATATGAATGAAAGTATTAATTTAATGCAATTACAATAAAGTTTGAATTTACTTCGAATATTATATTATAATTATATACCATATTATAAACTATAATAACTTTAATGACATATTGGATAGCTGAATATTTTTAATAGCATGAAATTTATATAATTTGTGTTGATATATATAAAGATATATATATAAATGAAATTTATATAATTATTTTTTATTTGTTTTAATTTATCTTTTTTTTTTTTTGTTAAATACTAAAAAAAAGAAGTTAAGATAATATATTTATATTTAATAATTTTATAATTAATTTATTATAAAGTATTATATGTTTTAAAATTTTAATAATACTATTAAAAAATATATATTAATTTCTTTGAAGTATATTATTAATAATAATTGAATTTAAATAAAACATTATTAAATAAAAAAAAAAAAAAAAAAAAAAAAAAAAAATTAATTTTTCTTAATTGGATTATTATATTAAACCTCTAAAGTAATAATAACTATTATAATTTTTATTTTTAATAGTTCAACAAAAAAAAACTCATATTTTTAAATATATTAAAGTACAGGTTGATATTACAATTAAAAAAATACAAAATGGATAATATAGAAAATATAATTATTCAATGTTTCGATCCAGAACTTTCTCCAAAAAAGAAAAATGAATTAGGTAAATTTTAGTAATAAAATATGTATAAATATGTAATATTGCTATTATTTATAGTATGCTTATAATTAAATACATTTATAACAATATATATGAAATGGAATATAAGATAATATATTGAATGAATTTTTAAGTGATAATAAATCATATCAAAAGGTTGAATTTTTATTAAAAACAACAATGAATGATAATGTTAGATTTTATTGTTTAAATATATATGAAGTAAGTACTATATTCTTCAATAAATTTTAGAATATCATGGAAATAAAAAAAGATAAAATAAAACAAAAAAGAATAATATTAAAATATAATATTAATGAATTAAATTAAAATTTCATCAAACTATTATAAATTAAGGACTATATTACTACAAGATGGCATTATTTAGAAGTTGATGAAAAATTAGAAATCAGAAATTTTTTATATAATTATTTAAAAGATAATAATTCAACTCAATCAAGATTAATTACTAATAAAGGAATAAAAATTATAGTAAATATAGCAAAGAGAGATTGGCCTTCAGATTGGCCAGAACTTATACCAGATTTATTAAAATTAAATAATTCTTTTGATGAATTAAAATTTTCATTTAGTGTTATAAAAACAATTAGTGAAGAATTCACAAGTTCGAGAGAAGATATTAATGCCTCAAGAAAAATTGAATTAAAACAATTATTTATAGAAAATGTTCCATTGATTATACATAGAATGATGGAATATTTAAATAGCATTTATAAAGATGTATTTATTATGAATAAAGGATCTCCACTAAATACAAATGGAACATTTGAACCGAATAGTTTTATGTTAAGTCCTGGAACATCGAATGTTAATTCTGAATTAAATAAACTACCAATAGTTGGTATATCACCAACAACATTTAATCCTGAAAATAATTTATTTAATTTTCCATCACCAGTAGAGTCAAATATGGATAATCCTAATATGGATATTCAAAGAAAAGAAATTTGTATATTAATATTAGAAAATTTAAATCAATTCTTTACATATATACCATTTTCAAAAGAATATATCAACACTAATTATTTAAATATTATATTAAAATATGCACAATTATACCAAGATGATATGGTTGATTTAGGTATACTTGCGATGTCATGTATTAATGAAATTTTCTCTAAGAATTATGTTCCTATACAATTTATAAGTATTATATTAGATGTAGCTTCTCATACCTTTAATATATTAAAGTAATTAATTAATTGTTATGATTTTAAATTTTTTTTTTAGTAATTAATTATTATATAATATAAATAATATTATCTAATATTATCCTATTAAATGAATTTTTATTTTTATTTTTATCGTTTTTTATTGTATTTGAATTGGTTTTTATTAATTTAATTTTGATTTAAACTTATTTTGAAAAATATATAATAGAAATTTATCAGTTTTAAAAAATATTGATAATACATATATAAAAAAATTTACAGAGCATCTTGGATTATTTATTACTCAACATTTAAAAAGAGCTGAAACATATAAAGATTTCCCTATAAATGATTTTTTAGTTTTATTTTTAAATTATACAAATGCCCAACCAGATATTTTTTCATTTCATAGATGTTTGACACTTTGGCTTTCATTATTAGAATATTTTACAGATCATGTAAAAGATAATGAAAATGAAAAAATGAAAATTGAATGTTATCAATCAGTTATATTACAATTTATGGAACAATTATTCTTAAAAGCACGATTTTCATCAGATGAATACTATTTGAAAGCATATAATGATAAAAATGAAGATATTGAATATCAAACTGAATTAGATCATTTTGATAATGATTGTGCTGATATTGTATTAAAATTATCTGAATTATATCCTGAAGCTGTATTGCAAAAGCTTTTAGGTTTATTTTTCAATGATTTCCAACATTTACAGTCTGAAACTACATTTAATGCTGTTAAAAATTATGCAAGAGATATGAAATTAACCTTACAATGTTTTGGTCAAATAGCATATCTTTTTACCACGGAATTTGAAAACAACTTTAATTCAACTTTCCAATTAATTCAACAATTTATGAATGCCCTTTCATGTTGTATGGAAAATGAAATTTATACTAAAGGAAATGCTTTTGTAAAATTGTAAATAAAAGAAAAAAAATTTTTTAATAATAATTAATATTTTTTTATAATTATTTGAATAAATTATGAATAAATTATAAATATTGTTTAATTTAATATTTAAAGTAGATTACATAGTAAATATATGATAATTTCTTAATATATTCTTGAAAATATTTATATAAAATAAATTTTATTATAAAAAAAAAATTATTTTTTAGATGTGTTCAATTATATAATACCATTAGATTACAAGTTCATTGGATAGTAAAATGGCATACATTATCACAAAACAATGAAAAATCAATGAAAGAATTTATGCAATTTTTAGATGGAATTGTGAATTTATGCATTTTAGGATTTAATGAAAAGGTTATTATTTGAAATAAAAAAAAAATAAATTAAAATAATTTAAATTAATTTTTAAATTTATAATGAAAAAAAAAAAAAAGAATTAATTCGCAATAATACTATAATAAATTAATAAATTTTAATAAATAATAGTGTTCCGATATATTAATGTCTGCTTCAGCAAGTCTATTAAACTCAATTACCTCAACTGTAAGACCTTCAAAACTATTAGTTGAGCCAAGTATTCAAGGATACTTATCAGTAATAAATAATCAATCATTAAAATGGTCTATACCAATAAAACAACAAATATATGGTGCTTTTGTTAATATATTTACTCTTCCAGGACTAAATCAAACACCAACTGAAGATGTAATACAACATATATATATATAATATCCCTATACATAATATATTTTATATATATATTTATTTATATTTATAATATTATATTAATTAATATAAATTCAAAGGAATGGATTGAAAGAACCAAAGCACTTAGTCAGTTTATTGAACAATTTGGAGAAGTTTATAATAACTTAATTAGTCATGAAAATTTTGTATCAAGTATGAGTTATACTAAAGATGAATGTAGGTTATTTTTATTATTATAATAACATTTACTATTAAACTTCTAATAAATATTTATATTTATATCAAATTAATTCAATAATTAATATGTATATATGTTTTTTTTTTTTTTTTTTTGATATTTTATAGCTAGATTATTAATTATTCATACCCTTACTATCTTTTCCGGTATATTAAAAAGTGTTCAGAAAGAAACAAGTAATTCAAAAACGACAGTTTTTGAAGCATTAAAAAAATATCTACCTGCAACATTTAATTTACTTCAGCCATATATTAATGATGGAGGTAATTATATTATTTTTGATTATTTAAATTATGAATATAAAATGATAAATACTAAATAAATTTTAATATATGATCTTTAATAATTTTAAAGAAATTTTACTATCGATTTTTGATTTCTTATTAAATCTATTTGATTCATTACAAAAGCAAATTGGTCTACCAGTTATCTCAAAAACTGTTAATATGTTTTTCAATATCTTAAACGAAAATCAAATTACATCTATTATGTTTGGAGATAAAAATGATGCAGATGCTCTGATAAAGTAAATATTACAGTATCATTATTTAAATTAAATAATAATTATTAAATTATTTTTTTCTAATTAAAAAAAAAAAAAAAAAAAAAAAAAAAAAAAAAAAAAAAGATTCATTCAATTATTAACTGTATTAGCAGAAGATACATCAAAAACCATCTATCCAATACTTCCAGATATTATTTCATACAGTATAAATGTTATTTTTAAGAAATGTTTTGCAACTGAGACCCCAAACCTTGAAATAATTCAATATTCATATTATGAATTAATAGAAAAAATATTAATTAATCAGTGGAGATATTTCTTCCCAAATTCCATAATTAAATCCATGATAAATAAAAATACAGATATAGAACAAGATCACAGAAATGAATTTATTGACTTTTTAAATGTAAATTGATTAAAATATTTAAATATAAATATAAATTATATAAAAATATAGATATATAATTATATAATAAAATATAAAAGTATATATATATATATTATATATAAAACAAGGAAAATTAATAATTAATTCTAATAATAATTTTATATTAATTTATTCATAATAGATTATATTATATTCATTCAAAGGAAAAGATATTAATTGCATTAAAAAGAATATTACTACATTAAACCTATCAAATGAAAAATGCAATCTCTTTTCCCAAGTAATATTGATAAATATATTAATATATTATTAAAATTTTTTCAAAATATTAAATTTTATTATTTATACATATATTTTTAGGAGGTATTCAGAGATTCCTTAATGGTAAACTATTTAGATGTTTTATTTGAAATATTATTAAATAAATCCCTTGATTTTTTAAGAGATGATATTATACAAATAGTATATTTAATAATATCAAATAATTTCGAGATATATACCACAAGTGTAATAATTTATTTAATTATTTATTTTTTAATTGTTTAGATTATCTATTAAAACCTAAAATTATATATTTAATTAAAAAATAAAATTTTTCTAAATAATTCAAAAATAACCAATTATATTTTAATATAAATTATATATTAGTATATTCAACACTTATTATCTGAAAAGTGTAGGAACTTCTCAGAAAATCAATTAAATATTATCAATAACTACTTAAATAATATAAAGGTAATTATATAATTATTCAAAAATTAAAAATTACAAGCAATCCCATATATATAATAATTCTTCATATAATATTTAAAAAAAAAAAAAAAAAAAATATATATATATATATACATATATAAGATCTTTAATTTTACAATATTTCATTTATTTATTTATTTATTCATTCATTCATTCATTTATAATTATTTCTAATTAGGATGTTCAATCCTGTACTGAAAATATATACATTTTAGTAAATGATTATTATTACTTCTCGAGAATTAATTGTCATAAATAAAATAAAAATCTTTGATTTTTATTATCATTATTGATTATAATATCTTAACTATTTATATATTGATTAGTAGTATTAATTTATATATATCTTTAAAATAATTATTACAAAGAAAAAAAAATTAAAAATAAAAATTTGAGATTTTTTAAAAATTGAAACCATTATTATATAGCATTTATAATTAAACTAAAAAAAAAAAATAATAATAATAATAAAAGATTAATAAATAGAAATACTATATAATTAATTTAATTGTTTTAAATAAAAAAAAATAATACATTATTGTATTGTTTTCTTTTGTTTCGTTTCACTTTTTTTTCTTTAAATATATTTTTATATATATTAGATAAATAAAAAAAAATGATGTAGGGTTATGTGTTTTTGTGAAATTATATTTTATGAAGCTTTATTTATAAATAAATAAATAATATTAAATTAATAACAACAATAATAATAATAATAATAAATAATAATTATTAAAAGAAAATAAATATAAAATTATACAAAAATCTTATCTAAAATGAATTAGTATGTCGTAAATATTTAATTTATATTTAATTTAATTTATATAAATTAAAAAAAAAAAAAAAAAAATAAAAATAAAAATAAAAAAATAAAAAATTAATATAAAAATTATATAATAAAAAAATATAATTATTATAACTATACTATAAATTTTTAATTTTATCAAAATTATTTTTTTTTATCTTATTTTTTAGTTTTACTTCTATTATTATTATTAGTTATAAAATATCTATTTTAAGATAACTAAATATATTGATGTAAATTAAATTATTTTATTATTATTAGTAAAACAAATATGGAAGAACGAGAATATGAAATAAAGTAATAATTATATTAAATATATATATTTTTTTTCTTTTGAGATAAAAATTATTAAAATATATAGTAAAATATAATTAATTATAAATAATGGCAATTAAAATAGGAAAAAATGGGATTTTATTATGAAAGATCCAATGCTTTCTATATCTTCCATAAAAAAGAAAGCTTTTGACGGTCATTTAGCAAAAAATGGATTAAGAAGTCTCTGTTGGAAAGTAATATAAATTTTATATATATATATATTTTTTTTAAAAAAAACAATATTAAATATTATATAAAATTATATATATCGTTTAGCCCCTAATAATTTTATTATATTATATAAATTAAAAGATTTTTTTAGATTATTTCCCCAATCTAGAAACTTCAACTTGGCAATTTGAGATAAATAAGGAGCGTCAGCATTATGAAGATTTAAAAAATAAGTTTATATTTGATCCTAACAAAGCAAATAAGGAAGAAATCAATTGGAATGTTAATAATCCATTAAGTTTGGAAGAGGAAGTAATTAATACTTGAAAATTTTATTCATTTAATAAATTATTTTATAACAATAAATGTAAGAATATTATTTATTTATTAATGAAAATAATTTAATGTAATACATTATCAATATATTCAATATAAATAGAGTCCGTGGAAACAATATTTTGATAATACGGAACTTCAAAAAACAATTAAGCAAGATGTAGAGAGAACGTAATTAATAAATCAATATAATGAATATAAATAGAACAAAAAAAAATAATAATAACATTTTTTATTTATTGTTATTTTAATATTCTATTCTATATAAAATAATATGAAATTTTACTTTCATTTTCTTTTAATTTAAATTAAAAAAAAAAAAAAAAAAAAAAAAAAAAAAGTTTTCCCGATATTGAATTCTTCAGGAATGACAATATTCAAAATATTTTATGTAATATATTATTCATCTATTGTAAATTAAATAAAGATATTTCTTATCGTCAAGGTATGCATGAAATCTTAGCCCCAATACTTTTAGTAGTGGATAATGATAAATTAGATTCTTCAAATTCAAAAATAAAGTAATTATTATATTTCAATGCAGATTATTTAGAAGAAAAAAATTAGCAAAAAATATCTACCTAAAACATAACAATAGTAGATAATAAATAATTAACAAATTAATAAATAAAAATTTTTATTTAAAAATTTTTATGATATATTAATGGTAACAATTACTAAAAAATATAAAATAAAATCTTTTATAAAATAATATACAATACATATAGAGATGAATTGATGCTTAATATATTAGACAGTAAATATGTAGAGCATGACTCTTTCTTTTTATTTTGTCAAGTTATGAAAGGAGCTAAAACATGGTATGAATTTAATGAAACAATTTCCACTAAAGCTGATCCTAATAAAGTATGAATTTATTATTAAATAACAAAATTAATAATAATAACTACTTTAATAAATATAGAATTATATGTTTGAAATACTAATTACTGTTAAATTAATTTATATAAATATAGGAAAAGCTTGTTGTTCCGATTGTAGCTAAATGTCAAAGAATTCAAAATGAAATGTTAAAAGTTGTTGATAATGATTTATATACAGCTTTAAAAAGAAATGAAATCGAGCCACAACTTTATGGATTGTATGAATAAATTAGATAATTAATTAATCGTGAAAACAAATTATATCTAATTAAAGAATTTTTTTGTATAATTTTATAATAATAATAATAATAATATTATTATTATTATCTTTATTATTATTATTATTATTATTATTATTATTATTATTATTATTATTATTAGACATTAACTAATAAAGCAATATATATATATATATGTAATTAATATAAATAATAAATCAGACGTTGGTTACGATTACTTTTTAGTAGGGAATTTCAAATGGATGAAGTGTTATTATTATGGGATGGTATTTTTGCCGAAGGAAGTAGCTTAGAATTAGTTGATTGGATTGCCTTAGTAATGTTAATACATATTCGTGATAAAAGTAAGTTTTATTAGTTATTTTTTATATTTATTTTTTATAAATTATAATATTGAAAAATATATATGTATTATAATATTATTAAACTTTATAATTTTTATTTATCATTATTATTTTTTTTTTCTAATTAAATAATATATTCTAATTGTTTTTATTTATTTAAATGTAATATATTTCATAGTTATTGATCAAGAATATTCAGTTTGTTTAACTTATTTAATGAAATATCCAAAACTTGAACAAGAAAATGAAATAGTTTTATTTGTAGAAAGTGCAAGAAAATTAAAAGAAAATTGGGTAGAGTTACTATCAAAAAATAATGAACAACAATATAAAGAGAATATAAATAATCATCAACAAAATCATCCAAATAAAATAAATAAAATTCAAAGCATTATTAAATCTGCTGATAAAAGATTATCATGGAGTAGATATGATTCTTATAAACCTAATAAAAATGATACTAAACCAATATCTCCAAATGTAAGCTCGTCTGGTAATAATAATTCTATAAATGAGCATAAATCTTCATTACATGAGAAACAATTGGAAGAAGAAAATCAACATTTAAAATCAAAAATTAATAATTTAGAATCTTTAATTAAAAATGCTAGCAATCAGATGACGAAATGTTTGGAATTAGTAAATACTATTAGTAATGATTATATAAACTCACAGAGAGATAATAATTCAATTCAAAATAGTAATCAACTTTTATTGGATTATGATAAATTAGTAACCTCTATGAGAATATTAGAAAATATTTTAAATAACAATCACCGTATTCATAGTTCATCCTCATCTTCATCCTTAAATCTTAACAAGTCAATAAATTCTCCATCTCTAGAGAAATCAAAACTTCCTGATGATACGCATACACGTAGTCAATCCTTAGTAGATAATAATACTGACATTCACACTGAAGATACTGATCAGCCTACAAATATTGTTTCTTCTCCGTCTATTATTAATAGTGAAATAACTGATTCAAATAAAAATTCAAATTCAAATTCTAATAATTCGCCTTATAAAAGTAGTGATAGTCAAAGTTCCAATCAAATACCAAATAAATCTGAAATAAGTAAAGATACCGTAAATGAGCATGATCAAAAATATGATGATAAAGTTGAAATTAAAGACTCTTCTCTTCCTTCAGATTTAACCTCTTCCACCTCTATTGAAAATAAATTAGATAAAAAACCATCCAAAACATCTGTTATATCAGCATCCGATGCCACAAATATTAAATCCACTCTCTCATCTCCTAAAAAGGAAATTCTTGATATAAAACCAAATGACTTTTCTTCCATCAATGTAGAAAAAGATAATATATGGAATGATTCACCAAAAGTAGTTGAACATAATACATTTGATTTAAAATTAGATCAAAATCAAAAGAATCATTTTGATGATATACAATTAGATTCAGGTTTTGGTTATAATGCTTTTAGTCCCACAGCAACAACTACATCAACAACAAATCTATCTAATAACTTTAATAGTTTATCCATGGGTAACCCATGGGAAGATCCTTGGAAAAAACCTGGTGAATCTTCAAAAGTGACGCCATTTAGTATCACTACGACTAATGATTCTAATAGTTTATCTGGTATGGATGATACCTATGATTATAAAAGTAGTAATAATAATAATAAATCAAAAATGATATCACCATCCTCAATTCATTTTAATCCATTTGAAAGTGTATCAAAGATCACTTCAAAAATTTCTAATACCTTTGATAATAATAATAAAAATAATAATAATAATAATACTAGTAATAATACTAGTAATAATAATAATAATATCAATAGTAATATTAATAGTAACAACACTATCAATAGCAACAACAACAACCATAACAATAATAAGATTGATAACATTTCACCGAAAATGAATTCTTCATTATTTAAATCACCAATTTCTTCACCTAAATTAGCTACATTAACAACATCACCTACCACAAAACCTACTACTATCGAAAGTCCATCCCTTTATAATGCTTCCTTCAATACAAAAGAAAGTAGTTCAAGAAAAAGTTCCTTTTCCTCTACTTTCAACAATAGTAATTCATTATTTTCACCCGAAATTTCGTCTCCTTCTCTGAAGAACAGTATGTTAGAAAAAAGAATTGAAGAAAATAAAAAAATTTTATTTAATCATGATGATAAAGATTTCAGTAATGAAACCTATTGGGAAGACCATCGTCGTAATT
>JACVTC010000065.1:150000-182500 GCA_016946835.1 Neocallimastix lanati (nom. inval.)
TTTAAATTCACCAAAACGTTCCTTAAATTCTTTCATATAAATATTAAGAAGCATTTCTCTAGCAAAGTCCTTCTTTTCTATTGGACCTGTTGGTACTTCCATACAAATTTGTTCAATGAAACTTGTTCTAAATGTTGGTACAGGTATATCATTAGGATTAATTCCAGGGAATTTTAAATTGGAAAGACAATATTCATCCTTTGGATAATATTGTGATAAATCTTCATCATCATGAAAACTAAATGTAATATCTTTCTTTATCTCACAACGATATACACCTTCAGTACGACTAGAGATAGAAGGTACTGAATAATACTTTTCATTTATTGAATTTTGATTTTGTCCTTGACTTTGATCACTTTCATTATCACCATTACCTAAATGAATATCTTCAATAATTTTCATATTATTCATAGATTTTAATAAATTATTTAAATTATTACTACTATTACTATAGGATTGACTTGAATTATTATTATTTTGATTTTGATTTTGTAAATTATATTTTTCAGAATTATCATTTTCTTTTGAACCATCATCGTATAGATATGGAGAATGTGGTCTTGAAGTTGGCGGAGTTTGATATGGTTGTTCTTGACTCATATAATATTGACCTTGACCTTGACTTTGACCTTGACTTTGACTTTGTCCCAATCCTTGATAAAGATTAACATTAGGATCAGAAGAAAGTGAAGTACCAACCGAAAGTTTTCTATTACTTGATGGGGTAGTAACTATTGCTGTCGAAGTTGGAGTTGGTATACCAGGATTTGTTCCTTCTAATGATTCCATATCCATAATTGGACGTCTATTTTTATTATTATAACTATTTCTAGATTTAGAACGATTTCTTGATTTAGAACGTGAACGTGAACGTCCATTTATTGGATTATTAACACTAGCATGCGAACGAGAACGAGAACGAGATTTTCTTGTAGTATCAATAGCAAGACCTTGACTAAAACCTTGAATAGAACTTCTCTTACCATAAGTTGAATTAAAATTAGTATTAGAATTAGAACTAGAATAAGGATAATTATTAGAATTATTTATTCCTATTTCTAAATTTTCATAAGGTTCTTGAAGAATACTATCATCGACTTTATATAAATATTGGAACTGTTCATCATTATCATTATCATAAAGAGCAGAAAGTTCAAATTCATCTCCTAACATTTTTTGTATATGATAATTATAGTTATTATCCATTTCATTAAATACAGGTTGATAATAACCAGTTTCTATATAATCATCATCTAAATATTCATCAATAAACTGATCAGTAAAATCATCATCATCAGAAAATGAAAGTTCATTTAAAATTTCTTGATCAATCTCTTCACGCTCAGCACGAGTAATATACATTTTTGTTGGATATATATTTTCTTCTATATCTTTAAAGGCTAAATCATATCCAGTTTGAGAAAGATAACCATTCTTATTTGGAGCAAAAACCATAGCAGAATCAACATCTTCCTCTTCTTGATTATGATTATAACGATTACTAGTGGAAACCACTCTTTTAAGATTTGGAATATTACTACTTGAACTAATACTAGAAACACGAATATTATTTAATTGTTTAGTAGTACCATCTGGACTTACAAGTTTTGGAGAGGGTTGAGAATTAGTTATAGATACTGGTTCGATAGAACTACTAGCAGAAGTGGAAGTACTTCTTTGTCGATAATTACTTTGAACAACATTAATTGGTTTAGCATTTTTATTATTATGAATTTGTTTTGATGAAAGACGTTCCGGTAACATTTCGGATGTTAATTGTACAGGATGCATTCCTACTCCCACAGACATTGGCATAGGCATAGCAGCATTAGAACTTGATGGTGAATGTGTAAAATTAGAATGACTACCATAACTAAAGCTACTACTAAGAGAATGAGCATGACCACGATGACTTCGTCCATGTCCCTGACTTTGAACCTTTATAGTTCCTACTGGACGTCCTTGAGCATTTTTAATAACTGGAATAGCATTAGATTTAGAGGAAGAAGATGTTATGACTGGCATTCCCGCTTCAGTATGGACTGGTGAAAATTTAGAAGATAATGACATAGTTGGACTAATAGATGAATTTAATTCAATGGAACCTGTTCCTGAACCAGATCCTGGTCTAGAAATGTCTTCTGTTCCTGAAATAGGACGTGGAGAACGAGCTGGACTACGTTGATATACTCTATTACTATAGTTATTACTATTACTATTACTATTTGTATTATTATTATTATTATTATTATTATTTGATCCACTACTCATATATTGTGAATCAACACTAGGATTGCTATTTGTATCATTATTATACAATACAGGACTAACAGCATAGACAGAATAATTAGGTTCAATAACTTCATCATTAGATAATTTCAAACTTTCAGAATTAGAATCTTCATCTTGTAATGCTTGACGCTTTAGTTGAGCTTTAAAATGACAAAGATAACGTGTAATATCGCTAAAGTCTGGACGAGCTTCTGGATTACCATTCCACATTCTTTCCATTAATTTCCAAATAGCTATAGGACAACCTTCTGGATATTCAGGACGTTTACCAGCAATGACAGCTTCAGAAAGGAAACGTTCGGATAAATTTTGGAAGGGAACACTACCCCAAGTGAAAAGTTCATAACAAAGCATAGCAAAACTATATACATCCGATTTTTTGGTGTAAACAAAACTTTCATGAACTTCATTGGCAGTCCAACGTAAAGAATCTAAACGCTTCATCTTAGAATGATTAGAATGATAATCTACTTCAGCACGACATTTACTAAAACCAAAATCACATATATGAGGTTGTAAATGTTCATCTAAAAGAATATTTCTTGCCATTAAATCACCATGAACTACATCTTTAGCATGTAAGTATTCCATACCAGAACTGATACCAATTAAAATTTCTAACAAGTTCAGGAGAGATAATTTTTCTTTATCTTCAATATAATTAATTAAATTTCCATTTTTCATTAATGGAATAACTACAAATGGATAGTCATTAAGTTGATTTGCCCCATATAATGAAAGAACGTTTGGATGACTTAAACTATACCACATTTTAACATCTTTATAAAATTCTTTACGTACACGAACACGATTGATTTGGATGGTCATTTCCTTAACAGCAACATCTAAACCTAACCAAAGAGCTTTATAAATTTTTGAGAAAGGACCTTTTGATAATTCTTCCCCAATTTCTATATCCCAACTAGCAATTTGCCAATTTTTTAATTCAATTGGTAAACCTTGGGCCATGTTTTTAAGGCGTTCGCATATATAAACGATATTATCAATATTAACATATTTCTTACGATTCATTGGGGGTTTCTTATAATTTCGAATAGATGATAGAATTTCTTGTGAGTGTAATTGGGTAAACATTAATTTATGATCTCCGTTATCACCAATTGGTAATGATTCATGATATTGAGATTCTGGATCAATAATATCCTCATTAATAATATCTTCTAAGGTTGAAATGGCTTCTATAATCATTTCAGGTCCTGTAGCTCTTCCTAAAAAGGAGAGAAGACGAGCATCACTCTTCATAGCATAATTTAATAATTTATTAAAATATTCATTATCTTCTTCTTTATCATCTTGATCTTCCATCTCACGAACCGAATTATTAATAAATGGTATATTTCTTAATCCTAATTGAAAACTATAATACACCAATTGAGAATTATAATTTTCAAATGCTTTTTCCAATTCATTATTTGAAATTAGTTTTTTGAATGGACCATAATTAACATAGACTTCTATATGGCTTGCTATCTGTAAAAATAAAATTTTTACATCTTTAAAATATGTACTTGAAATATTTCCTTCATTTTCGGATTGAAGTTTTTCAAATTCTTTTAAAAATAAATTCAATCTACTCCATAATCTATTTATTTGACATTTATTAATAATTACGGTATCAATGACTTTATAAATTTTATCACATATTTTATGTAATTCACTATTTTATCATATATATTTTTATAAATATAAATTATATACAGCATAATATAATATAAAAAAAGATTTAAAAGTAAAAAAAAATATATATATATATAGTTTATATTAATAAATATTGTTAATTTTAATGCATCTAATAATTCAATAAAAATAAATTTAAAAATATTTTAATAAAATATAGATATTTTTCTAATTTTTATTTTTTTTTTACCTTATAATATTATATACTTCAATAGAACTTGTCCCTTGCATGATTATAAAAAAAATTAAATTATATAATATGAATGTTGATATTTATTTAAATATATTTTTAGTTTTATTTATGTATAATATGTTGAAAATAAAAGTATTGGTATTTTCTTTTTTCAAAAAAAAAAATATTTCTAAATTGTATGAGAAATATAACTATTATTAAATCTATCAGTTTATTATTATTGTTAAAAGGTTTTATTTATATATTTTTTCCTTTATTTTAATTTATTAATTTTATTAAATTTACAGTTTTTATTTATGATATTTAAAAAATTTTGTTTTTTCTTTTTTTCTTTTTTTGGTTATTTCGAAATATTAACAAATAACGATTAGATATTAATCTCTATAAAATAATATTAAAATAAAATGTTAATAAATTTTATTAATAAAAAGTATATTAATTTTATTATTTTTATTTAGAGTAAAAATATAAAATTATTTTTTTCAATTCAAATTTAAATCATTAATCATATTATATATCAACTTCATTTACTACTAATTAACACTATAAAACTATATAAACAATTCCATTTCCATCCACTTTATATATCTTCATTATAAATATTTCTTATTTTTTATATATCACATATATTTTATATCATTCAAATTTAATATTTTAATATATATCTCTTCGATTTTTTTTTAAATAAAAAACAATTTTACGATTTATTTTTGTTAAAAAATCTAACTATTCTTTTATCTTAGTATTTTTAAAGATTTTAATAAATAAAAATCAATAATTCAATTTGTAAATTTTAAAAATAAATTATTCTAGCTATTTTTTATTAATATTATTAAAGATTTTAATAAATAAAAATCAATAATTCAATTTGTAAATTTTAAAAATAAATTATTCTAGCTATTTTTTATTAATATTATTAAAGATTTTAATAAATAAAAATCAATAATTCAATTTGTAAATTTTAAAAATAAATTATTCTAGCTATTTTTTATTAATATTATTAACAAAAATATAATTACTTCTTTTTCACGTAGGTGTGTGTAGCTTTGTTGCCTGAATTATTAACGTTAAAACTTTAAAATTTTGCATAAAAAAAAATAGTAATATATATTTAATTAAATTTTTCTCTTTTTTTCTTTTCGTATATTCTATTACTATTTTATTAATAAGTTTTATTATTTAATTAAGTTTTGTTTTTTTGGATTTGTTTGTTTAATTAATTATATCTTTTATTGAAAAGTATTTCATAACTTTTTTTTATTAAAAAAATATACCAATAACATGGATATAAGAAAACGAAAGAAAAATAAAATAAAAAAGAGTATTTTTAATCAGAGTTATTAAATATTTAAAGTTTAGTGAAAAGGAATATTAAATTAAAAAAAAAAAAAGTTTAAATTTGAATAACTTCTGTTAGATTTTTTATTTTTTTTTTCTTTTCTTTTTTCTATATCTCTATTTTTTGTTGTATCATTAAAAAGTAATCAGCATTTATAAATATTTATTAAAACATAAATATATACTTTTAAAATTGGTCTAATTATTTTTAATAATAAACTGATTTACTTTTTTTTGGTAATTAAGTTTTTTATTTTTTGTTTTTTTGCTTGTTTTTTTTTTTTTATTATTATTTTTTATTATTATTATTTTTATTTTATATCTAATTTTCTGATCCTTTAAACTAAAAAAAAAAAAAAAAAACAATAACAATAATAAATAAAAAAAAAATAAAAAAAAGGAAATGAAAACAAAAAAAAAAAAAAGTTTTTTGAAAATAAAAATAAAATAAAATAAAACAAAAGTAATAAAGTTTTATACAAAACAAAAAAAAAAGGAATGTAAAAATTAAAGAATAAAAAAAAATAAATAAATAAACTTTTTTTAAAAAAAAATTATATAGATTAAAATTTTATGATTTAAAATATAAAATTTAAATTTATGCCAAAATATTAAAAGAATATAAATATATATATTTTTATATATTTATATATATATTTATAATACTAATAATAATAAAAAGGATTATAATAATATTTTAAATAAATCTTAAAATATTTATAAATAATAATAATTAATATTTATTTATTAATTTAATATAATAATTATTTATTACTAATAGAGTTATTTATTTATTTATTTATTATTATTAATTTATTTATTTATTATTCAACTATTTATTTATTATTCTATTATTTATTATTCAACTATTTATTTATTATTCAATTATTTATTTATTTATTATTTATTTATTTATTTATTATTTATTTATTATTTATTATTTATTATTTATTATTTAATTATTTATTCAATTATTTATTATTGATTATTCAATTATTTAATTAATTTAATATATATATGTAATATATTACTAAGCATATTACAAATAATATTTAATTTATTAAAAAATTTTAAATTTAAATTTATATAAAATTTTATATATTTCAATTAAATTATATAATAGCGTTATATTAAAAATAAAAAGTTTCAATTTATAATATATAATAATATATTATTATATATTACATAGGATTTCTCTTTTTACGGTTTAATATAATTTCAAAATCATTTTTTATTTTTTTTTTTATATTAACAATAGTAAAGCATTTTACTACTATTTTATATGTCATGATTTATATCATTTAAACTTTTGTATGACGTTTCCTTTTATGTACTTTTTTAATTAGTCTAAAACATTCGATGATTACTATTTAATATACTAATAAATTAAGTTACACTTTAATTTAGAGTTTTTGTAAAAAATAAAAGTTTATTGATTTTAATTTATTTTAATGAAAACTATGTTATCTCTGATGTTATTGGTCTAAAAATCAATAAAACTTTTTTGTTCTTTTATTATAATGTATTGTATTATATTATATAGTATAATATTCATTGAATATATTATTAATTAAATAGAATTTTATATATTATTTGAATAATAAATTAATTATATATATCAATAGTTGAATATAATAAAAAAATATATATAAATATATATAATATTTGAATTGAATATAATATATTATAGTATATATATACTATATACAAATTTGAACAAATTGAACTTTATTTTTCTTTTTTTCTTTTTTTTTTTCTAATTTTTCAAATTATTAAAATTTATACTAATAATAATATTAATAATGATAATATAATAATAATTATCATATTATTAATAATAGTAATAATGAATACTAATTAATAATAGATAATTAATAATGAATAATAGATAATTAATAATTAATAATAGATAATTGATATAAAAATTATGACTTATTTAATAATCCTTAATTAACGGTAAATCTATTCCACTTTTTGATTTTATTTTTATATTTATGGAAAAGAGAAGAGCCATTTAACCAAAATTCAACCAATTTTCTTTTAATCTATTTTCTATTTTTCTGTGTTTTGGTTTTGGTTTTGGTTTTGGTTATTATACTTTAATCTAAGCAATCCCCTTTCATTTATTTATATATTAAGAGATCCTCCAAAATTCAAATATAAATAAATATTTAATAAGAGATAAAAGTTTAGTGACACATAAATTGGAATCTTTTATTAAACTAAGCTAGAATTGCACAGTGATTTAATTATATTGGAATGGTATTACATTTCCATTGTGTTTGAATGTTTAAAGGGTTTTTTTTAAAATATATTTTTTTTTAAACTAATATATGACATTGTTTTATTAATTAAAATGGATGAGATGTATAAAGTATTTCAAACATAGGAGAGACTGAAATTTCTAACATTATTAATTAATAAATTTATTTCTTTTCTATATTTCTATATATTTATCCATCTAATCTTTTCATTAAGTTAGAAATAAACAATATTATTATTATTATTATTATTATTATTATTATTATTATTATTATTATTATTATTATTATTATTATTATTATTATTATTATTATTATTATTATTATTATTATTATTATTATTATTATTATTATTATTATTATTATTATTATTATTATTATTATTATTATTATTATTATTATTATTATTATTATTATTATTATTATTATTATTATTATTATTATTATTATTATTATTATTATTATTATTATTTTATTATTATTTATTATTATTATTATTATTATTATTATAAAGATTATTATTATTATTATTTATTATTATTATTATTTATTATTATTTATTATTATTATTATAAAGATTATTATTATTATTATTATTTATTATTATTATTATTATTTATTATTATTTATTATTATTATTATTATTATTATTATTATTATTTATTATTATTTATTATTAACATATTTATATCGTTTATGATATTGATTACTAATATTAAATATGACAAATGATTTATTTATTATATTTTTCAATTTATATTCTATTTATTTTCTATTTATAACCTCAGTTGTATTTTTTTAATTGATATATTACAATTAAATAATATATAATATATATATTATTTAACTAATCGTTAGGTAACACTAACCTACTAATACTTTACATATCATAACATCTTAATTAGTACTACCTTAAGTAATAATAATAATGAATATATAGGATATATGTAATGTATAATATATAATATATATAATGTATACAATATAATAAATAATATAGAATATATAGAATATAATATATATTATATAATATATAATGTATAGCATATAATAAATAATATATAATGTATAATATGTATAATGCATAATATATATAGGATATATATAGGATATATAATGTGAATATAAATAAAATAAAACAAAAAGATTTAATTTCCTTTCAAACCAAAAGTTCCTTTTAATATATTCGGTTTATTTACTATTTATTGTTGTTTAATATTTTTATCATAATACAAATTAATTTATACAATTAAAACATTGTTTATTAATAAAATGTTAATTGTCCAAATATAATAACAATTAAGGTTTGGAGAATAATTTAGGAACAAAATGAAAAAAAAAGAAAAAATAAAAACATGTAATAATGTAATATGAGGTGGATAAATTATTATCAAATTAACATATACAATATTTTATTTATTTATTTATTTATATTTATTTATTTATATTTATTTATTTATATTTATTTATATTTATTTATTGATTTATTTATTGATTTTACATACTTATAATGAAAAAGAATTTAATACATTTATATCAATTACAAGACATAAAATTAAATATGAAATTAGAAAAAGTTCAATTCCTTTGAGTATAAAACTATAAACGTATATTTAATGAAGTTTCATAAGAGATGGGATTTATATGTCTTGAATATTTATGAAAAATAATAAAATAATAAAAATATATTTACAGATAGTACTTTTTGTATTACACCTAAAATTAATTACCAAGTGTTCATTATAAGAATTTATATTAAAGATTAAAATAGTTTTTATACTACTTCTTTTTAAATATTAAAATATAAGTAATAAGCTATTTATGAAATGTTTTTTGAAGACATAAAAGAAAAAAAAAAAAAAAAAAAAAACTAATAAATTTAGTATAAATACTATAATCATTCTAAAATATTTTTTTTTTTCATAGTGATTTCAAAAAAAAAAAAAAAGTTAGGAAAAACTGCTGAAATCAATATTTTAATTGAAAAATACAAAACTATAGAATTCAAATTAATAGATAATGGAAGACCTAGAAATAATATTGGTTGAATTATGGTTTAAATGTTAAACTAATTTAATATAAATGATACTATTTGTGATAAATGAAAGTGTAATGATCAAATATAAATTTTTTTTTTTTCATTTTTTTTAATTTATTTTCAGTGTATATCACCCTTATTTTCAGCCTCACTCCCTTCATGGCATGGAAATATTGAGGTAGTCGCAACACATTTGTTTGATTTCACATAGGCAAGATATTATCCCTGCTGGATGTCCTTACTGAATGTTCATGCATATTATTGCTGAGAATTTTCTAGTACGTTTTTTTTAGAGTGCCTTTCCAGTTCCTAACTTTAAACTGCCTTTGAATCGAGGCAGTATAACCTAACCCAATAAGATACGTACTAGCTCCATTGGAGCCACAGTTAGGACAATCTTTTGTCTATATTACTTTGGAGATTGAGAATAATATATATAAGGAGAGAGAGAGAGAGAGAGAGAATACTTATCTGTAACCCTAATCACCATATTCGTTAAAATCTTTTTTGAGGAAAACCGAAAATAGTCAAAGAACAGGATCGAACCAGGAGTCTTATGTAATAAGAATTAAACCCTGTTTGATCAAATGAAAAAGGTCAGGATTCTGTCGTTCAAAATTATTATTAGAAGTTAAAATTACTCTTAATTAAAAATTCATAATTGTTCAAAAATTTTAATTTTTTTAAAATATATATATATTAAAAAAAAAATATAAAACTATATTTTTGTTATTAAGTATTTCTAAATAATTATTATTATTTTTATTTTTATATTTTTATTAATAACATTTATATCTATATTATTAATTTTATGAATACTATAAAACGAATTTTCTATCAAATAATTTTTTTTTATGTATGTATTTGTAGTAAAGACTTTTATATCTATAAAACAAAAATACTTTAAAACGATTTTTCTATTAAATAATTTTTTTTTTGTTTCATATTTGTAGCAAAGGCTTTTATATCTATAAAACAAAAATATTCTATTAAAATGTGTAATAAAAGTAATATTAAATATTTTTATTAATAACTTTTATTCGATATAATTAATAAACATTTTGTATTAAAAAAAAAATTTATTTTTCAAAAAGATTTCAAAGGATTTGCTGCATTTCGTAACGTGGCTTATAAATAAAAATTTTTTCGTAATTAACGCACCAATTTTTTTTTTTTTTTTTTAAATAATTGTTATTAAAATATATCTTTGAAATAAAATGTTACTAAATATTTTATTATTTAATATTAAATATTAACAAAAAATATATCTTTGAAATAAGATATTATTTAATATTTTAAATTTTATTTTAACAAAAAATATTAATAAATTATTTAATAATAATAATATTAGGGTTATATATTTAATATAATTGAAGTAATATTAACATAAACAATAAAGTAAGCCACTTTTTATATATACTTTCGTTCCGAAACTCCCTTTTCAAAAACTTTAAAAATAAAATGCAATGTTGGTCCAGTCGGTTAGGTCGATACAGGTTACTGTAGAGGGCAGGGGTTCGAATCCTCGGCATGGCACCAATTAATCAGATGAGGTTTCAATCCTGGATATCATGAGACCACACGTGATGTTCATAAGGCTTTCCCTCAAATGATTATTTCACTTAACCCTTGATACTACGCTTTGAATTGAATCATAGACCTTGAGGATTATAAAATTTCCAATCGCCAATGATTACACCCACTAGGGAGGAGTTAATGATTCCGTTCTGATGCTCGTGGTCAATAGAGATATATGTAGGAACGTTAGGAACGCATCTCCGGGCAGTGTATAACAACGATTGAGAGCGGCGAAGCTGTTACAGTATGCCAATAACTCATCACCTTACAGTTAATTAATAACTGTATGGCCATATTGGGAGATGGGTACCCATTATGTGCAAGTCTATGCTTTTTAAAAATAAAATATTTTAATCAAAGCATATTATATATTTAAATAATATTTTATTTTTAAAGTATATTTTATATTTAATAAATATTTTATTTTTAAATAATGTTTTAATTTTAAAAAAAAAATAAAAAATTTTAACCCTAATTTGACATTATTTATTAAAATTTTAAGGAGCCACAATATTCATTTTTCAGAAATTTAACTCATTTATTTATCTATATACTATTTATTTATTTATTTTATTTATTTTATTGTTATATTTTAATGATATATCAACATATTCATCCTTTTTATATTATATAATGAGCTTTTATTAATATAAAGTTGGATCACCCAAAAAAAATAAAAATATTATACTATTATAAAATAAAGTTTAAAGACTTTCTATTATTGTTACCTATTATCAGACCTTAAACTTTATGGTGGTTAATATATAAAAAGGTTATACTATCGTAAAAAAAAAAAAAAAAAAAAAAAAAAAAAAAAAAATTTAATAAAATTTTGGTTAAAAATTAGGTACTAAAAATATTTTTTTTAAGACTGGAATTAAAGAAAGGAGAGGACAAAAGGGACCTCCAGTCTTAACATGCAAATTGCCAAAGGGGAGCTGTACTTATGCCAATGGGTTAGGTTATGCTGGCTTGTTTCAAAAGGAAGTTAGATACTGGAGAGGCACTCCAAGAATAAGGCCCACTTGAAAATTTTTTAGCAATAACATTAATGTCAGAGCGCCAATTCAGAACACTCAGTAAGGTCGTCCAGCAAGGACAATATCCTGCTTATATGAAAGCATATGGAAATGTTACGATTCTCTCAATACTTCCATTGCCCTTGAGGAGAGTACATACCTGAAGTAAAAAAAAAAAAAAAATGTCTATCCCTTAAACGTATCGGATCTTCATTAAATACTTTGCCATATCGTTTTGGTATCTATGCGGGCCTCTCTTTAAGCAAAGACTAATATGAAAAACATTCCCTATACGTTGAACTATCATTGAGGTGGGGAGGGAAGAACTACACTAATCCTCTCACAGTGAGAGTGCTCTCTACACTAGCAATTTAATAGTTTAGCTACTTACCATGGCAAGCGAACATTCAACTTCATTTATAGGAAAAAACACCCTGGGAGGATGAAGATTGCCCCATAAAAAAATTCAAAGAGATAGTTGCGGGGTCAATCTGGAAACCTTTTGTGTGCTAAGTCCCCACGTACTAACCACCAGGATAAAAAAGCAGGAAAGACTTAAAAAAAAAAAATAAATTAGTAATGAATAAATAATATAATTAAAATAATTAAATTAAATTATGATGTACTTTAATTTAAATAGATTAAAAAAAAATATTATAAGGTAGAATAAAATTTTTTATTTTTTTTTTATTTTTTTATTTGTTTTTCCTTTTTGATTAAATAAACTTTTAGTTTATCATAGTTTTTTATTTAAATAAAAATAAGTTTTTTAGAAAATGGTTAGGACAATAAAAATATTGTAAGGATATAAAGAAAAATTTTAATACAAAAGGTTCCATTTTATTATTACAGAAAAAAAAATATATATATATATATATGTATATATATATAAATATTACTATGTAATTAAAATAAAGTAAAAAAAGTTAAAAAACCAAAACATAAGAAAGTCATTTAGAAGATTATAATATTTTCCTATGAAGTGAATGTGAGAGACAAAAAATTAAATTTTTGAATACTAAGAATATTAATAGGTTACACTACTCCTTAAAAAAAAAAAAAAAAAACTCATTCAGAAGAAGTCTTTTTGATACATAAAAATATTGATAGTGATTAACTTTTGTTGTTTTGATGAATTAGTTTAATTATTTATTTATTTACTTACTATTATTATTGTTATATATTAATCAAAAAAAAAAACCTATTAAACTAAAATGAAAAAAATTATTGATATTATTTATAGATAAAACTTTTCATTGAAACTGAAAATTTTTTTATTAAATTGTCATGTTTTATTAAATATTAATTAGTTAAATTATATAAATGTCTTAATTATGTTATTTTGCATTTTAAGATTATGTAAATTGATAATAAAGACATAAAAATTTATAAATTAAGGTATTTGAAGTGTAATTGACATAAATAGTATTAATAACAATAATAATAATAAATAATAATAATAAATAATAATAATAAATAATAATAAATAAAATTATTAATAAATTGTAATAGTTAATGTGTTCATAAAATATATGTAGTATTAAACTGGGTAGAAATAATTAAAATAATAAATTTAATTTTAATACTAGTAAAAAAAGTTTTCTATAATTAATAATAATAATTGAAACAAATATAATAATAATAGTATTGATAATTCTAAAAGAAAAATTTGAATAATATCATTACTAATACTTATTTAATACGGGATTTAATCTTGTTAATTGAAATATTCAAAACAAAAACAACAATAATAATTATAATAAATATTGGATTATTAATTAATTAAATTATATTTAATTGAAGTATTAATTAAAATTAATTAAAGTATTAATAATAATGATTGCAATAATAAGGAATAATTTATAACTTAAAAGAAAAAATATAACTGAAAAAGTAAATACTCTTCATCATTTTTTTTAATAACAGTAATAAACTATCATTACTTATTATCTCTAATAATATACTATTATAATAATTATTGCTAAATTATAAACAAGTACTCAAATTTAATATTTTATATTTCTATTTTTATTTTATTATTATTATTAATTTTTTTTATTTAGTTAGATTATTGATGTGGCTAATAGTATAGATTGTATTCCTAAACTAAGAATTCGTTGTTACTAATGTATATTATGTTGATAATAATTTAGTAATTTAATAATTTAAAAAGGATTAATTTATTAATTTAAATATATTTTCTATCCAATTTACATTGACTATATAATTTTTTTTTCTGATTTAATGGTAGTTTTCTTAACTATATAAATTTTATTATTTAAAATAAATAAATAAATAAATAAATAAATAAATAAATAAATAAATAAATAAATAAATAAATAAATAAATAAATAAATAAATATAAAGAAACGAGAAGTAGTTTATTCATTTTGAAGTAATATATATTTTGGCTTAAATTTATAAATCATTACTATGATATATATTATAAACTATGTATAATAAATTAGGTATTTACAAAACTTTTAAAAATAATAACGTGAGTTACATTTTACATTTAACCAAGTGGCGTATTATTATAAATAAATAAATGAATAAATAAAAAAAATTCAAAATATGTCTTTTAAAACATTTTTTAATATTTATTTAATTATCAATATTATTTTAATATTATTTTTACAAATAATATTCATTGATAATAATCTCACTCCCGACTAATCTCGACAAATCTACGCAGCTTCACTGCGTAACGTGCTCGATTTTCTCGCTTGTCTCCGTGAGCTTCATTGCGTAACGGGGTCTTTCTGTGTTTTTATATTTATAATTATATATAATAATTATAATAATATTTAATTAAAGATATATTTTAATAAATTGTAAAATAGTAATAAAATAATTATTTATAATATTTAATTATAAAAATATATTTAATTATAAAGATATATTTTAATATCTTGTAAAAAAAGAAAATATTAAAGTAATTTTTAATTATAACTGGAATATTTTTATAATTTGTAAAAAAAAAATAATATTACAATAATAATATTTTAATTATAAAAATATATTTTTAAAATATTTTTTATTATTCTAAAGTTTACCTAATTCAATAAAGATTAAAAATACTTTTAATCAATATTGTATTTATTCATTTATTCTTTCTTTTAAAAATTTTTTTAACTCTTAATAAATTATAATTATGTACGACAGAATTCATTTGGTTAATTTTCTGTCATTTCTTAATAATTTATTATTAAGTAATAATTTTATTATTTAAATCATTTAAGTATTTCACCCATTTCTAACACTTTTTTTTTTTTTTTTTTTTTTTTTTTTTTTTTTTTTTAACAGAGTTTTCATATTTTTGTAATATTTAACTGAAGCCTTGATTTCTTCAGTCATATTAATTTTTTTTTCATCAAAATTCCAGCAGTTCTCCTTTCATAATCAATATAATGTTAGGATTCTTCTTCCTCCAATTCTGATAATAATTGAAAAAAAAGTTAGTTTTTTTTTTTTTTTTTTTTTTTTTTTTTTTTTTTTTTTTTGCAAATGATTTTTTAAAGTATTTATTATAAGATTCTGAAACATTATTTGTAATATGCTCAATATTATCATAATAATTTCAATTTTTAATTTCAAGGCTAATTAAATAGGTTTTTTTTATAATGTTTTAAAAATTCGAAAAATTGAACATAATTATGTTTATGGCACTCACTTTTTATATACTATAAATATCATATATATATTTAGGGTTAATAAAAAGGAAAGATCGAAATATTTTTATAAGAAATATATAAATCTTTTATTTTTTTAACTTTATTACCATATATATATATTTTTTTTCGAATTTCTAATGCTCTTTTAAAATACCATATACAATATTTAATATTTACATAAAGAAAAACTTTTTCTGCAGAATTGGATATGGCTTTTTCAAAATCCCAATGAAATATTTTTGGTGTTTTGGTGTAATTTCATACTATTATATTTACTGGAAATTTTTTTTTTTTTTTATTTCTTCAAATAATATTTTATAAGTTGTTTGCTTTTTATTTTTTAATATAGAAAAGGAAGTAGTGTAAAAGCAATTTATGCTTTCTAATTAAATATAAGTGCAACATAAAATGTGCCATCCGCAAAAAATATGTTTATTTTTAGAAAATAATTGTCCTTGGAATGTGATTGAAATGCAATTAAATCGTGATTTTTGAATATCAAAAAAAAAAAAAATTTTCATCCCTTTTTATTTTATAATATTTTGATTCATTGGGAATTTCATCAAATGTTGTTATATCAGGAGGTAGCTGTTTTCTTCTACTTCTTGTTACTTTGGGGATTTATTTGAATTATATCCAGGACATATAAGACCCATATCTTGAGAAATTTCATCATATTTACTTTCTATATTTACATTAAATGGAATTGAACTATTTGAAATTTCATCTTCAATTTTTATTTTTTTTTTTTTTATAATTGATTTAGCTGCTTCAAATTTAATTTCATGGATAATTATGTGAGTCATTATATTCTAAAATTTGATTCTCATTGTTTAAAACAGTGAAAGATGGATAATTATTTAATGTTTTATATTTGGAACATTTATATATATATATATATATTTTTTTTTTTTTTGAAATGTCTTTCCTTTTGGATGAAAAATTAAACTTATATTTTCTGTTTAAAATAATTTTCTGTTTAAAATAATGATTTCTCCAAATATTTCTTCTGCACTGGAAATTTCTTATAATGAGATGAAAATTGAAAATATAAAATCAAGAGAAATTATTGCCCATTATCATTTCTTTATATTTCTATTAGTTATTGATGATAAAGAGCATGTGATTACCTCTGCAGAAGAAAATAAGTATTCAAAAACGTAAAATAATTGAAAATTCTTTACAACAATATCAAAGTGAATGAAAGTATCATTACTCCAGAACTCAGAAATAAGTATAATTTTTATTAATATTCTATTAGCTGTGGAATATTAAGGTTGATTAAATTATTTTATAATTCTGTGATTATTACTATAATTATTGAATATTCAATTTGTTATTTAATTATAAATTTTAAGATACATTATTATGAAATATATATATATATGAAATAATGGGTAATAATTAAATAATGTAAATAAAATAATTTATGTAAATAAATAGTTGAATTTATTGAAAATTTATTGATATTAATGTAATAATAAACGAGGCTCTTATCTATTTGCTGATTCGGAATTATCAGGAAAATTACACTGTCCTAGAAATTCCTTCAACGCTCATTGAAGCTACCAAAGCATTTATTATGTGTAGTGATCATATAGTCAGATTCCTAGAAAAAAAAAAAAAAAAAAACTAATGAAAATATACTATTAGTTTATCATATTTACTATAATGCTTTTTATTTTCAACATGAATATATAGATAATTACATTTATTTCCCTTAGATTAATTATAGTATAATATTTATAGCTATAATGAAATTATAAATATTATACTAAAATTAATCTAACTACAATTTCATTTACTACAATATTTAGTATATTAATATAAATCATATATCATATATTTAAAAAATTGTAAATTTATGTACACAATTTATGTTTACACAGATTAATAATCAAATAAGCTTAATCTTGAAATAAAATTTCCATATCACATTGTTTACATAGTTTTATTTTATATTGCTTAATTATTTCAAAGAGTTCATTTAATAATAATTGAAATTTATATTGTTGTTTATTCTATAATAGTAGTAATGATAACATTTGAATTATAAATAAATTTAATTAATATATTTTTATGTTGCAATGGCACAAATTATTAGGTCTGATATTATCTGAATAAATTTATTCTCCACACTACCGGTCTTATTTGATTTTTAGTATTTTTTAGTAGTTAATTTTAAGTTTAGCTACAAAATAATTTTTGTGTCACTTAAAAAACTCTAATTGAATTCTATATTAAATAAAGTTTCCATTTTGTATTTTTTTTTTTGTTTTGTTTTTTTTTGAAATTGTTAGTCTATTTGATAAAATGTTTATTTGTAAACTATCGAATATTGTTTATATTATATATATATGTAGTGTATTATATATTGAAATCTAAATACATAAATAATAATTATAATTATTAAATCACTTTTTTTCTATTATTTCATTTTAAAACAATTGGAAAATTAATACTAAATTAAAATTATATAATAATTAAAATTATAAACTTTATTAAAGTTTATCATATAAATAATTAATGTACCAGATTGTGATTGACCAATAAGATTAGTTGGTGGATAATAAAGGAATAACTTTTTTTTTTTTTTTTGATGAAGCGTACTCTATAAATATTTTCCAATTAACTTTTCATGCAATTTTATATCTTCGAAAGTTGAAGCATCTACACACAATTTATCTGCCAAATCTTTGACATTACTTGCTGCTAATTTAACTTCAACAACTGTTTCAGCAGAATCAATTGATACTTTCTTTTCTTTAAATTCATTATTGACATGTTCAGGTTTATCATTTTATAATTATTGACTTGTTCCGTTGAAGGATTTTTTATTCCATCTTCAATTTTGTTAATACTTATTTTTACAACAAGTGGAATTATATATATAATATATAATATATATTCCAAATTGCAAAGCAAGTTCAATTTCACTTTAAATTAATTTGGTAGAATAATAAATTTTTAAATTTAAATTAATTAATAGAATCTGGTAACAATTAAAGGCGCTTAAAGTATCAAATTAAGAGACACTCATTATATAACAAGATAAACCTAATAATCATTATTTCTGAAAATAATAGTTTGTGATAATATTTTATTAAATAAATATATTTACAATAGTAGTTTTAAAGTATTCAATAAATATGTAAATTAAAAGTATAAAATTAAGATATTATATTTAAAAACATTAAGTAATTGGTCATTATTTATATTAAAAATAGAATTAAGTATTAAATTAAATTAACCATTATTTTTGACAAAATAGTCTGAATTGTATTTATTTTTACATAATATAATTTAGGCATTTCAATAATTTTGGTTTAGATATTATTTTTATTTTATACAAAGCAATGATTGAATTTTATGAAATAGAACGAATTTTTTTTTTTTTTTGAAGTTAATCATAACGAGAATATATATCATTAAGTAAACGTTAAGAAATATTTCCATTTGTAATATAGAAATAACGCCAATTTAGTAGGAATTACTAAATAATACTATTAATTTTACATTTGAGCATTAATCAATATTAAATAACTCCTCTAAAATAAACAGAACAGCAATAAAAGTTTATTAACCTAAGTAAACATACAAATAATTAAAGTATATATATAACGAGCACACTGATATGTATAATAGGAAAAAATTGTTTTCATAATTTATTTCGTTTAGTTATACTTATTTCTGTTATCTATGATAAATAATATTGAAAATTACTACTATTATATTTTACATATTCATTTGAATATATTTTGTCTATAAATTTTTACAGTTTAATATAATTGAAAGAATAAGCTTTATGGTATAATAATTTATCAAACTACAATTACATAAATATAAATATTATAATTAAATATAATTAGATATATCTTCGAATATATGTAATTATACTCTATGTAAATGAAATGGGTTTTTAGTATAATATTAATAATAAATATTATATATATCAATAGATTGATAAATATACAATAAGATTGTATATAAAAGTATGCAGTGAACAACCAGATACTTATAACAATATTTATCATCATTATTTATATACATTTCATTAATGGCGAAAGTTCAATATACAGTGATATGACATATAATGATATTCCCAAATATCTAACCAAAGATGAAGTAGTAAAGATAAAGAATGTGTTCTTTATAGCTTTTATTGTAAAGACAATTTATGTGTTAAGACTGATAACGGCTACATTGAGAATTTTGTGGAATTTCCAGATGAAAATGGATAAATGAAGAAGTATATTTCTAATACATGTCCACATGATGAATTCAAATCTGGAAGATGTATAACTACTAGATTTGTGAATTGTACCACAGATTTTGAATGCTTGTCTGATAAATGCTTTAACAGTTTCTATGCTTTTTAACGATGAAAAACCCAATTGGGAATTGGGACAATATATACAGAGAAGGCAGAAAATCATATATGAATTGCGATAAAGTCTATGGGGACGCATGCCAAAAACGATGACCGAATGTTCCTCTAAATTTTGCCGTACAAACCATGCTTGTTATAAGCAAGAAAACAGGCCTTCTGATAGTGAAGGTGTGGGCTGGGATATAACAGTTTCATTTATTATTGATACTATAGCTTTATTAGCAATATCTTGCATCTGTTGTTGTTGTAGGGACCCTAAAAAGATAGATCATAATCAACTCCATTTGGTAACATAACTAACTCGAACAATAAACATTTTTTTTTAGTAGTATGATATCTATAATAATAATAATATAACATATTTATTTAAGTATTCATGATGATCTGGCATATTGACGTTAGTTAAATCGATATATTACTATCCACAAAAAATAAATTAATAAACTTTCATTAAATAAATTTTAAAAAATTAGATTTTATAGACTGATGTTTAGGTCATCAAAACAAAATTATCTATTGTATTTAATACATTCATGATAATAACAAGCCACGCCTATATGATTCTGAGCTTATTCATACATTTTATTTTTAATATTACTTTTATTTCACTATAACTATTAATTTATTATATTCAAATTAGACGAATAATATTATTAATTTGTTGTTAAACGATATGTATGTATTTAATAAAGTCTATAATAATAGAGCCAATAAAACGCATATATAAGTCCACATTCGAAATTTGATGCATATTATTATATTTTTAAGAATAAATTGAATTTTTTTTTTCTATATAAAGCAAAAGGTAAAATATATAATATTATATTTAACAATGAAGATTTTATTAGTTGCTATTTTTTTTTTTTTTTTTTTTTGAAGCATTAATTAATAATGCTAATACAGAAGACAACAATATTGATACACAATGGATGCAATATCTTATTCAAAGTCTTACACTCAATACAATCAATATTCCAGGTACTTATGATAGTGGTACATATTATATAGGAAGAATGTTTGTTTCCTAATAAAGTTGTAGATTTTTTCTGTATAAGCCATTGACATTGCTCCTATTCATTAAAGCTATAATAATAATTTAATAATAATAACATTATAAGTAATATAGTAAAAAATTATTATTAGTAAAAATTATTAAAATAAAGATTAAAGATAGTTACAATAAAAATACTTATAATAATAATAATAATAATAATAAAAATAATAATTATAGTTGTAATGATAATTATTATATTTATAGTAAAATATATTTTATTTTATTATATTTATAGTAAAATATATTTTATTTTATTATATTTATAGTAAAATATATTTTACTGTTATATTTTATATTTGTATAGGTATATATAATAATAATATTTATAATTGCTAAAGTAATGATTACATTATTAATAATAATAATAATAATAATAATAATAATAATAATAATAATAATAATAATAATAATAATAGTAACAATAATAATAATAATAATAATAGTAACAATAATAATAATAATAATAGTAACAATAATAATAATAATAATAGTAACAATAATAATTAAATATACGAAATAATTAATTATAATTTCTAACCCTTTTTTCTTTAATTATGGCCTTTTATCTTTTAATAGTTTTTATTATATTTAAATAAAACTTTTTTTTTTTTTTTTTTTTTTTTTTTTTAATTTTTATATAAAAAAGTTTTTATTATTTTATTTTATATTTTAAATTAAGATGATAAATAATTAAATTTTTAAAATAAATTAATAATTATATCTAATAATGAATAAATAACAAAATATCATTTTTTATGTACTTTAAATTCAGATAGGAATAATAAAAAAAAAATAAAATGAAATAGTAGAGAATATGAATATAAAGTATAGATTGAATAAAATAAAAAAAAATAGTAGAATATGGATATAAAGTACAGATTGAATAAAATAAAATAAAATAGTAGAATATGAATATAAAGTATAGATTGAATAAAATAAAATAAAATAGTAGAATATGAATATAAAGTATAGATTGAATAAAATAAAATAAAATAGTAGAATATGAATATAAAGTATAGATTGAATAAAATAAAATAAAATAGTAGAATATGAATATAAAGTATAGATTGAACAAAATAAAATAAAATAGTAGAATATGAATATAAAGTATAGATTGAACAAAATAAAATAAAATAGTAGAATATGAATATAAAGTATAAATTGAAAAAATAAAATAAAATAAATAGTGAAGCAATATAAAGATAAAGTATTAATAGAAATAAAATAAAATAAATAGTGAAGTAATATAAAGATAAAGTATTAATAGAAATAAAATAAAATAAATAGTGAAGTAATATAAAGATAAAGTATTAATAGAAATAAAATAAAATAAATATTGAAGTAATATAAAGATAAAGTATTAATAGAAATAAAATAAAATAAATAGTAGTGTTGAATATAATTAAAGTACAGATTGAATAAAATAAAATTAAATAAAATAAAATTAAATAAAATAAAATAAAATAAAAAAAAAAGCAACTTTAAGTTTTTTTTTTTTTAAATTTATTAATAATTGAAAGTTTTTTATTTAATATTATGATAAAAATTTTTTTACAAAGATAAAAAATAAAAAATAAAAAATAAAATATTATTAAATAAACTTTTGATCTCATTCTATGGAATCAAAAGTTTTATTTACATACATATTTATTTACTGATATTCATTTATTTATTTACTTTTTATTTATATTTATTTGAAAAATTATTTACTTTATATTTATATATTTATTTATTTACATAAATATTTATTTACTTTAAATTTACTTATTTATTAATATTTATTTATTTATTTAGTTAGTTTATTTTTATATGTGTATTTAGTTTTTATTCATTTTTAAAAGTATATTTATTTATAATAATTATACATTTTAAATATAAACTCATATTGTTACAACATTTTAAATACTAAAAACTATACTAGAATATTTTTGATACTTTTATATATTGTTATTAATATTTGATTTTTGATACTTTTATATATTGTTATTACTATTTGATATTTGATTTTTGATACTTTTATATATTGTTATTACTATTTGATATTTGATTTTTGATACTTTTATATATTGTTATTACTATTTGATATTTGTAACACTATATATATATAATTCTTTTGTTTAATTTGTTTCATTTAAATATTTTTTTTTTGTTTCATTTAAATGTTTTTTTTTGTTTGTTTTTCGCTTTTATTATTCAATTATTTAATATTCAATTTTCAATATTTAATATTTTTTATTATTTATTTTTTATTTATTATTTATTTATTATTTATTATTTATTTATTATTTATTATTTATTATTTATTATTTATTATTTATTATTTATTAATAAGTACTTTCTTTTATTATTTTTTATAAATTCTGTGTTTACTTCGTTAAGGAATTTAATAAAAATTATTATTATGATTTGTTAAAGTTGGATTTTAAAATAAATAAATAAATAAATAAATAATAAATAAATAAATAAATAAATAAATAAATAATAAATATATAATTAATAAAAAGAGCATTTATTGATATTAAATAAATAAATAATAAATAATAAATAATAAATAATAAATAATAAATAATAAATAATTGAATAATAAATAATAAATAATAAATAATAAATAATAAATAATAAATAATAAATAATAAATAATAAATAATTTAATAATAAATAATAAATAATTGAATAATAAATAAATAAATAAATAATAAATAAGAAATAATAAATAATAAATAATAAATAATAAATAATAAATAAGAAATAATAAATAATAAATAATAAATAATAAATAATAAATAATAAATAATAAATAATAAATAATAAATAATAAATAATAAAATAAATAATAATAAAAAGAATTAAGAGAGTATTTATTAATTATTGAATAATAATGAATAAATAATAAATAATAAATAATAAATAAAATAAATATATTTAATTTTAAATTGTAAATTATATTAATTATTTCAAAATTTTTTTTTATTGCTTATTAATATTCTCAATGATCTAATTATTATTTGTTTCTAATTAGTATTATTTCAATATTTTAATATTTTTTAGTATTTAAGATAAATTAAATAGTTATTTATTTTTAATATTATACTAAAACATTAAATAAAATGAATTTTCATTATTTATTGTTATTGATGGTTGATTGTTTTTTTTAGTGAAAGGTTTTTATATTATCATTATTTGAAAAAAAAAAAATAAAAATTAAATATTATCACTTTGTATATTATAAATTAGAGAATCTTTATTTAAAGTAGTTAGATAGCTCTTAATAAAATATTCATTGTAATATTTATCTATTTATTATTAACTTTTATTTATTTTATCAAAGAGGATAGTTTTGTGTCATAAAAACTTAATACTTTTCCCAAGCGTAAAATAAAAAAAAGAATAAATAAAATTAATATGATATAATAATGGAATAAATAATAAATAATAAATAATAAATAATAAATAATAAATAATAAATAATAAAATAATAAATAATAAATAATAAATAATAAATAATAAATAATAAATAATAAATAATAAATAACTGAATAATAAATAATAAATAATAAATAATAAATAATAAATAATAAATAATAAATAATAAATAATAAATAATAAATAATAAATAATAAATAATAAATAATAAATAATAAATAATAAATAATAAATAATTAAATAATAAATAAGTAATAAATAATAATAAATAATAAATAATAAATAATAAATAATAAATAATTAATAATAAATAATAAATAATAAATAATAAATAATAAATAATAAATTATAAAAAGAGTATTTATTAATAAATAATAAATAATAAATAATAAATAATAAATAATAAATAATAAATAATAAATAATAAATAATAAATAATAAATAATAAATAATAAATAATAAATAATAAATAATAAATAATAAATAATAAATAATAAATAATAAATAATAAATAATAAATAATAAATAATAAATAATAAATAATAAATAATAAATAATAAATAATAAATAATAAATAATAAATAATAAATAATAAATAATAAATAATAAATAATAAATAATAATTGATAATTAATGAATAAATAAATAAATAAATAAATAAATAAATAAATAAATAAATAAATAATAAATAATAAAAAATTGAATAATAAATAAATATAATTATATTTTATCAAAATTTCCAAAATTTTGTGTTACCCTAAACTTTCTATATATGATTATAATTATTTTGAAATGTTTAGACATATGAATCTTAATAGTTATATTTTAGAAGAATTATGTGAAAAGCTTTAATTTATTATAAATTAAAATAGAAAACGGTTATTTTTTATTTATTAATAATGAAATGCTATAATTAGTATCTCATAAATTTTATAATTTAATATCATTATTAAATTAATAACTTTAACGGCATTTATTGTTTATTAAAATTAAATCAAACTGCTGTAATTATATCGATTAATATAATTGAATATATTTCTTTATATTATATAGGCAATAAAATTCTATTAATAATTTAATTTAATCAATTTATAAATTAAAAATAGATTTTAATTTAAAATATAGAAAATAAATAAATAAATAAAATAAAAAATAAATAAAAAATTTTTTTCTAAATATTTATTAATTAAAAGCAATTAATATATTATATTGTATTATTGACAATATAATTAATAATAATAATAATAATAAATAATAAATAATAATAATAAATAATAATAAATAATAATAAATAATAATAAATAATAATAAATAATAATAAATAATAATAAATAATAATAAATAATAATAAATAATAATAATAAATAATAAATAATAATAATTGAATAATAATAATAATTAAATAATAATAAATAATAATAAATATTAATAAATAATAATAAATAATAATAAATAATATTAATATAAAACCATTTTATCAACCATTAATAAAATGGATACAAATATACTTATATTAAAAGAAAAAAAAATTTTTTTTTTTTTTTTGAACTTTTTAAATTTAGTAATAATAATAATAATAATAATCATTTTTTATTTTTTTTTTTATGTATATATTAAATTTTTATATTATAAATATATTTATAAGTATTATAAAAAATTAAATAATTATTGCATTGTTTTATATTGTTAATATATTTTATTTTTAATCAATCTATATAATAAAATATAAATAATAATAAAATAATTTATTCATTTTATTAAATTAATATTTTTATTTTTTTTATAGACAGTTTAAAAAAAAAAAAAAAAAAAAAAAGATATAAATAAATAAACTTCTCCTTTGTATTTATTCTTTTTTAAAGTTTATATTTAAAAAAAAATAAAAGATTATTTATTTGTTAATAATAAATATTTGAAAGTTTGTTAATTTTTTTTTATTATTTTGTAAAATATATCATTTAATTATAAATCTTTTTATTTTTTTTTTAATCAAAATTATAATAATTATTTGTTCAAAAGTATTAAAAGTAGAAAAAAGATAAAATTGTATTGTAAAAAGATAAAATTGTAAAATAAGATTTTTTTTTTTTTCGAAAGGATAAAAATCAAAAATGAATTTTAAAAAATTAACTTTGATAAATTCAATAATAGCTGTCGTTAGTGCTGCTACTGGTAGCATAAGTGCTTTTAGTAGATATCCAGGAATTGTAGATTTAATTGAAGCGAACACTAAAAATTATAAAAATAATTTCAAATATACTTTTGTTGATGGTCCAATTTACAGTGGTGATGGTACAGCTTATGGAGATGCCACTTCAGGTGGTAATTGTTTATTCCCAAAGAAGGAATACTATAATGATATGATGTACGCTGCTCTCAACAATAAACAATACAATACAGATATGGGTAAATAATTAAAAATATATTATTATTTTAATAAAATAAATAAATTCGCAATGATTGTTAATATAAAAATTATAATAGAAAATATAAAAAGTAGATAAATAAAAAAAAAATTAATTTATAAAATTTTAAAAAATATAATAGATAAATTAAAAAATAAATAAATAAATAATATTATATAATAAAATAAAAAAGATTTTTTAATAAAAGAATTTAAAACAAAAAGAAGAAAAAAGAAATGTAAATGTTTTAAATTAAAAAAAAACTAAAATTTATTAATTTTATTTTTATTCTATTTTCTTTTATAATTTATCTTTTTAAAAGGTTGTGGTCTCTGTGCAGTAGTAGTTTCAACTAGTAACCCATACAAACCAATTAGAGTACGTATTATTGATCAATGTCCAGAATGTGCTCACGGAAGTTTAGATTTCAGTGATAAGGCTTTTAAGGCCCTTTCAAACAAAACTCCGGATCGTATTAAGATTACTTGGGCTCTTATTCCTTGTGATGTCGATGTAAATGAATTCCCAGCTCTTGTAAAACCAAATTCTGCTATTAAATTCCAATTTAAATCTGGTAGTACCCAATTCTGGGGTGAAGTTCAAGTTTTCAATACTCGTTACCCAGTCGCTAAAGTTGAATTTTTAAGTGGCGGTAAGTATGTTGGCTTATACAGACGTGCTTATAATTACTGGGCTCTTAATTCTGGTGGTTTTGGTGCGGGTCCATACACTTTCCGTGTTACCTTAGCTGATAGTACAGTTATTGAAGCTAAAAATGTTAAAATGGTTATTCCAGGTAATGATGAAGGTGATGATTTCTCTAGTGGTACCCAAACTATTATCAAGGTTGGTTCTACTAGTAGTGCATCAAAAAGTAGTTCTAGTAATAAGGTAGCTAATAATGCAGCTGTCGGTAAAAAAGTTACTACTACTAGAAAAGTTACTGTCCCTAAAAAAGCTGCTACTACTAAAAAAACAAGCAATAATAATAAAACTACTTCTAAAGATAAATGTCCAAGCTCTATGTTAAGACAAGGTTATAAATGTTGTGAAATCAACAATTGTAATATTTACCATAAGGATGGTGATGGTGATTGGGGTCTTGACAGAAACTTAAAATGGTGTGGTATCCGTTTTGAATGTAAAAATACTATTAATAAGCCATCTAGTGATTCTACCTGTTCAAAGAAATTTAATCAAATGGGTTATAAATGTTGTAATTCATGTAATGCTGTTTATACCGATTCCACCGGTAGATGGGGAGTCGAAAACAGACAATGGTGTGGTATTCGTAATGACTGTAAAAAATAAGAAAAAAAAAATGAAGTAGTAGTATTCATGATATCTGTGGAATCTTAAAATAATAGAATAAGAAATAAAGTAATAATAAAAATTATTTTATTTTAGTTTTTGTTCTATTATATTAAGAAATATCACAAAAAAAGGAAAAAATTCTTTATTTTTTTTTTTTTAAATTATAAAATGAAATAAAATATTTATATATATTTTATTTTAATATATGTATATTATTTAGTAATTTATACTTTATATGTATAGTATTATAATAGTAATAATATTTTTTTTTTCCCTATTCTTATTCTGTTTTTTATTTTAATAATAACAGTAATATACAATATTAAAAATAATTAATTATACTTTTCATTTCCATTCATCTCAGTTTAAATTTTATATTTTATTTAATACATATCTATAGAAAAATAATAATAAAAATTTTTTTTCTTTTTTTTTTTTTGTTTTTTAAATTGTAAATATTTAAAAAAAAAAAAAAAAAAAAAAAGGAAAAAAAAAATATATACAAATCAATACAATAAATAAATTTATATATTTATAAAAAAAAAATTTTTTTTTTTCAGTTTGTGTGTATGTTAATTTTTTTTTTTTTAATTAATATATAATAAAAGTGTGATCAACGGTGGTGTTGTGATTTAGTAACATAAATCTAATTTTTAGGGAAGCTTTCAAATTCTATTATGTCAAATATATCTATATATATATATTTTTTATTTTTATCTTAGGATGTATTCCATTCCCAAAGAAACTATTTATACTTATTTAAGGTATCCCCCTCTTTCAGTGTATTAACGATCTGTTTACTCAAACCTATGACTATCTTTTATGGAGTCTAAAGGTCAGAAATCTTTATACTTGTTTTTTCATTTTTCTCTATCCATAGGCTGATCCCTTTACCTCCTCTTTTTTTTTTTATTTTTTTTTAAAGATATATATGTTATATTATTCAATCATATTATTAGTAAAAAAAAAAAAAAAGCTTTAAATTTTTATTCCACTTTTTAGGTTCAAAAAAAAAAAAAAAAAATAAAATATTATTAATTGTATATATATGAAAAAAAAAAAAAAAAAAAAAAATTTATACAATACTATAATGTATAATATTGTATATTATTAACATTCTCCCTACATTTAAGTATTATAAATTTTATGAATGTATTATCATGAATGTAATAATATAAATAATGAATAATCAATAATATTTAATATTTGAGTTTTTTTTTTATTAATAATTAAGAAATAAATAAATTATATAACATTATAATGAAATGTCGTATATATATACGACATTTCTGTGTGACTTCCTAACAGAAATAAATGGGGAAGTTGCATTACGCCAATTTTTCACGTGATATATATAAATTTGTGGCTATAGCTATATTATACTACATAATATTATTTTATTGTATTATTTTGTTATTTCAATTTTTAAATTAATTATTAAGTGAATAATTAAATAAATCATATAATGGTTAGATTTTTTGATTTTAATTCTTTTTTTTAATAATAATTCTTTTATTTAAATGTTATTAAAAATATAAATATTATTAATTATTTTACTTAAATGTTATTAATAAAAAAAACACATAAAAATATAAATGTTATTAATAATAATTCTTCTTTTATTTAAATGCTATTAAAAATATAAATGTTATTAATAATAATTCTTCTTTTATTTAAATGCTATTAAAAATATAAATGTTATTAATAATAATTCTTTTATTTAAATGTTATTAAAAATATAAATATTATTAATTATTTTACTTAAATGTTATTAATAAAAAAAACACATAAAAATATAAATGTTATTAATAATAATTCTTTTACTTAAATGTTATTAAAAATATAAAACTAATAATAATAATTTTTTTATTTAAATTTTATTAATAAAAAATTATATAAAATTACAAATGTTATTAAAAATATAAATTTTATTAATAATAATTCTTTTCTTTTAAAAATTATTAAGCGAAATAATAATTATAATGATAAAACTATAAATTATACATTGTATTTGAATATTTATTAAAACTGTATAAATTTAATATGCTTTATAAATTAAATTATTGAATGACAGAATTCTGATTATTTCATTTGGTCATTCCTCATTTCTTAATTATTTATTATAAAGTAATATTTATATTATATTATTTAAATTAGTTAAACAATCAAACCACAAATTAATAATTTTATTTCTATCACATTTAGCATCAATTAACTTGGCTTCAATACTTTTGAAGCGTTCAATTAAGACACTGATTTCATTAGCTTTATTTATTGCTTTTTTTTTTATTTTCCAAATTCCTCTCATTTTTCTTTGATAATCATAATATGATAAATGTTCAAGTTCATTTGATTTATCTATTAATTCATAAAAAGATGGTTTTGTTGGAAATAAATTATTTAAATAATTATTGAGTGATTCTGAGGCATTGTTTGTTATATGTTCTATATTATTATAATAATTCCAAATTTTCATATCATAATCAATTAAATATGTTTTATAAAAATATTCTAAAAATTTTAAAAATTGACAATAATTATTTTTAATGGATTTAATTTTAATTATAACATAAATATCAAATATATATTCAGGATTTATAAATGGTAAATTTGAAATAGCTTTATAATAAATAAATATATTATTATTATTTTTTACTTCATTATAGCATAATTTATTTTTTTTAATTTCTAGTGATTTTTTATAATGCCAAATGCAATATTTAATATTTGTATTAGGAAATATTGTTTTTGCTGCTTTAGATATGGCCCTTTCAAAATCACAATGCAAATTTTTTGGTTCAATTCTAATATTATTGTTACATGTATTAGCATTTTCTTTCAATTTTTCAAATAACATTTTATATGTTTCTTGTTCTTTATTTTTTAATATTGCAAAAGAAGTAGTGTAAAAACTATCTAATTCTTTAGCATAAGTTCTTGTAATAAATACTTGATAACTAAATTTAGGGGCAATAAAAAATGTACCATCAACAAATATATCATCATTATATTCCCTAAATAATTTTGCTTGAAAAGGGAATTGAAAAATTATTAAATTAGAATTTTTGAATATCATAAAATTTTCACCTCGCTTTGTTTTATAATATTCAGATTCACTTGGAATTTCAGCAAATGTTGTTACATTGGATGGTAGTTTTTTATTTAAATTTCTTGATATTTGGGATTTAATTGAATTATATTCTGGACATATAAGTCCCATTTCTTTAGAAATTTTATTATATAGGGGTTTTATTTTTATACCAAAAGGAATTGAACTTTTTTCAATTCCATCTTTAATTTTATGTTTCATTATAGATAGGGATACATCGTATTCATTTTCAGGATGATTATGTGAACTATTATACTTTAAAATTTCTTTCTTATCATTTAAAATAATAAAAGATTTACATTTATTTATTTTTTTATATTCTGTACATTTATACACTTTGGAATTATCTTTTCTTTTATATGAAAAATTAAATTTATATTTTTTATTAATAATAATTTGTTCTTTTCCTTTGTTGGATTCACTTATATCAATAATTAAATTTTCTTCCATTTCTATATTTTTATAAATATTCTTTAATTATATAATTATAATTATTATATTAATTGTCCAATATTATTCATAATATTAATTTTGAAAAATTAGTTTTTCAATTATTTGTAAAATAAATAAATAAATAAATAAAGAATGTAATAATATAAGTACAAGTATATAAAATAAAATAAATATTAAATGTAATATTATAAAAGTACAAGTATATATAATAAAATAAATATTTATTATTTTTTTTTATTAAAGAATATTAAAGACAAT
>JACVTC010000065.1:187500-202500 GCA_016946835.1 Neocallimastix lanati (nom. inval.)
CTCAACAGTTTGTTCAATTTGTTGCTCATTTTCATTGTGTTGTTGATCTAAATTATCATTTTGATTTTCCTCAATATTTTGTTGTTGCTGAATATCCTCAATTTGTTGCTCATCTGAATGTGGCTCTTCATTTTGAACATGATACTGTTTTAATTCTATATGTGGCTGATCATCTAATATATAGTTGAGATGATGTTCATCCAAACCTTCGCCATCATCAATATTTTCTGTTTCATTTAAATTTTCATTGACATTGACATTTTCATCTTGATATTCAGTTTTCTCATGATCATAATTAATAAACTCGCTCTCATTATCTTGAATTTCATCATTACCCTTTTGACGATCTTCTAATCCATTTTCATCATTGGAAATTACTTCGTTTTCATGTTGTAATTTATTATCTGTCTGTATGTTGTTGGCTTCATCATTTAATTCATCATTATCATTGTCATTAATATTTTCATTATTATTTTCATTATCATTGAAATCTTCTCCATTTTTATCCTTTTTAGGTTCATCATAAAAATCATTTATATCATCATCAATATTTATGTGTTCCTTTGGTAAATAATTTAATTCTATATCTCCTAAATAATTACTCTCATTAATATCTTCAAAATGACCCATTTCTTCATTGGTCATTGAAAAGTTATAATGGTCTTCATTTTCTTCTACGGTATATAAATTTTCAGTTGATTTATCATTTTTATTTTCTTCTTCCTCATTATTAATCTCATTTATTTCTTCACTACTATCTACTTCATTATTTATTTCTTCACTACTATCTACTTCATTATTTATTTTTTCACTTTCACTTTCCGACTCCGCTTCGTTATCATCTTCATTATTATTAAAAGATTCATGGATATACTCATTATTATCGTCTTCCTGTTGAATTTCATCACTTTCCGTATCTGATGAAGTATTAGAATTTCCAATTTTTTCTTCTACAGAATTATTATAACTGTTTTCATTATCTTCTTGCTCATCATCGTCTTCATTATCATTATCGTCTTCATCATCATCATCATCATTATTTTCATTATCATCATTTTCATTATCATCATTTTCATTGTTATCTATGCTGTCATCACCAATTTCATTGTTATCAATTTCATCATTATCATCAATCTCTTCGTCGTCTTCATTTTCATAACCTTCTTTTTCATTTATTTCACGGCTATTCTCAATATCATTTGAACTATCAACAATTTCATAAACTTCGTCTTCATCATTTGATAGAGTTTCATTTGACGATTCATTCATCTCTACTGTTTCTCCTCCATAATTTTCTGGATCTTTATCATTTTCTGACACCTTTTCTTCCGAATTGTTGGAATCGCTTAATCCTGTTTCAATATCTATCATTTCTACATTAATATCTTTTAATGGTGGTTGATCACTTACGTCACTATCACCATGAATAACCTCAATTCCATCTATTCCATCTAAAACACTACCTTCGCCTATACTTGGCTCATTTTCAATAAAATGAACATTATTAAATAGATTTCCATCATTCATTAAACTAGCACCTTCCATATCATCATAATAAATAATTTCATTATTTTCTTCACCCCGTTCAACATGATGAAGGTTATCAATACTTTCGCTAGAATGCCTTCTTTTATTTTTTACCATGACATGTCCATTGAATTCTTTATATTCATCCATTTCATTTAGTTCTCTTTTTCTTTTCAATTGACCATTGCTAAATTCTTGATATTTCAACTTCTTTGACAATAACGCCTTATCTAATTTAAAAAGATGAGCATTTTCATCATCATATAAATTAACTTCTTTATCCTCAAATGTGTCACTGTCATCTTCCCCATTATTTTCATCTACATAATTATTATTTTCAGATCTTTCTAATTCTTCCTCAATACTTTCAATTAAATTATTAATATGATATTCATAAGCTAAATTTAATAAATCATTAAGAGCCTTTTTTGATTTTGGCATGTAACATTTACCTTTATAGAGATAATCGATAAGTGCTTTAAAACTTGTATAATTTTCATTAGGTAATTCTATCTTTAAAACACCATTGGATGAATCAAAATTTTCGGCTTGCTCTTCAAATAATGTATTAAATGATGGACAGCGAGAAGCCAAAATAACGCGATGTGCTTTTATTATTTTTTGATGATTTCCTACCTCAAACTCTACATCTGAATATTCTTGAATAAAGTTATTAAAATTATTGATTTGATCGATATACTTACAATATATATATTGTTTATCTCCTATTTCATGGATGTATATATCATTATAGGTAGATGCTCCAGGTAATAGAATATAGTCTTCTGGTATTATTTTTTCAGAAATATATTGAAGATAAGAATATTCAGTTGTGTCTCTTAATAAGGTTATACCTACAGTTATTTCATGAATATTTTCAATGGCATCATACTCAAATTTATAAAGACAAAAGTTTTTATTGTAAAATTCTTCTATGCTATAGTTATGAATATAATGGTTTTTTCTATCTATATTAAAATACTCATTATTATTTCCATTATTAATACTTAACCTTACTGAAGATGTATTTTGTGGTTCTCTATCGTATGAAAATTTTATATCCATACTGTTATTTGTTATATTATCTATTTTAATAATCCATGTTGCACCTTTACAAAAGAACTTCTTTGAACAATAACTAGCATTAATCTCTACATTTGTTGTAAAATAATAGCTATTTATATTACTAATATCTATACTCATTTTAAACTAATTTTTCGTATTATATATTATTTTTTTATACTATTGTTTATTTAAACTATAAAATTTGATTTAATTATAATAAGAGTTAATTTATAATTCTTAAACTATTTGAATAATAAAATATTTTTACTAACTATAAATAAATTAATATTAATTATTTACTTTTTTTTTTTTTTTTTTTTAAAAAAAAAATTATTTTTTCTGATTTTAACTAATTTTTTTAATTTTTTAATTATTCCTAATAATTATAACTATATTTATCGAAGTTTTGATTTTACTATTTAACTAATTTTTAATAATTATATATTAAACAATATACAAAGTAAATATTTTAAAAAAAGTAAAATTATAAAAACAAAAAGAAAAAAAAAAGAATTGATTGATTTTGAACACACGAAAATATTATTAAGAATACCCCTTTAAAATTTTTAATTGATTTGTTTCCTTTTTTTTTTTTTTTTTTTTTTTTTTTTTTTTTTTTTTTTTTTTTTTTTTTTTTTTTTTTTTTTTTTTTTTTTTCTGATTTGAATATTTTTATTTATTAGATGATTGAATTTAATAGATGTAATTATTATACTTAAATATTTATACTGTTAAACAAATTGCTTTTTCTCCTTCTAACTATAAATAATTATTATTCCTTTTATAGATTAAATCAAGTTCATATAACAGATTACTTATTGAATAGAGTGATAAAAGAAATAATAAAAAAAAAAAAAAAAGAAAAGAAATTATATTAAACTTAGCAAAATACTATTAGTAAAGATAACCTATAATCTACTTTTTTATTTTTTTTTTTTCAATTTTTTTTTTATTTGTTTGATATTAGTAATTGAACTAAATAACAACGTGGCTTTTTTTTTTTTTTTATTTTTTTTTACTAATACTGTAAAATCGTTGCTTTTACTATTATTTATTAATATATTATTTTGGACTTTAAATCCTATGATATTTAAAATTATTGTTTATATTCAATTGATGGATTTTATTGTATATATACATATATTTTTTTTATAAAATTAAATACACTTCTTTCATTCTAAATATACTAATATTAATTATTATTTTTTTTTTAAAAAAAAAATTAAAACAAGTTATTTTATTTCTAAAATTCAAATAAAAAAAATATAAATAAATCTTATTCAATTCTTTCAATGTTAATTATTTAAAAATTTAAATTCCATTCTTTTTTTCCTTGTTTTTTTTTTTTTTTTTTTTTTTTTTTTTTTTTTTTTTTTGAATAAAACTAAAAAAAAAACACTTTATATATTTAAATTTAATTAAACTTATAAAATATTTATAAAATAAAAATAAAATATTTATAAAATAAAATTAAATAAAAATAATAAATTTTTTAAAGTTAACATTTATATTCACAAATACAAAATCATAATACTATTAAAATTTATTATGTACATCAACATTATATCAATTAAATAATATTAAAATTCTTTATTCATAATGTACATATGCAAAATTCTTTATTTATTATGTACATAAGCAATTTATAACTAATATAAAAATTCTTTATTTATTATGTATGTAAGCAATTTATAACTAATATTAAAATTCTTTATTTATTATGTACATATATATTATATAAGAAATATAGTGTGAATAAATAATATTTAATAGTTTTTTTTTTTTTTATTTGAAATTTGTATATATACATAAATTTATATACATTCATATAATTATATTGTAAACTATGTAGTTGATTTAAGATAGACACTATAGCATACAAATGAATTTTATTTAATAAAAATTAATAAAGAACAAATATTATTTTTAAAATAATTAAAATTTTTAATTAAAGAACTAATTAAACTTTATTTACTGGTAGAAGTAATTATGAAAAGAATAAAAAAAAAAGAATTATTTTTTTTTATATTATTTTATTAGTGATATAAAGATTGATGTATAAAATCATATAAAAATTAATAAATGTTTTATAATTAATGGACTTTTATATTTTACACATATGATTGTATGGAATGATAGGACGATTTAAATAAAATAAAATTTAATCTCTCATGTACATTACAACAAAGTATGTAAAAATTATTGCTTTATTGTATAAAAAGTACATTTTGTATGATTGATAGATATATATAATTTATAATTATATTGGAAAATAGATTATGTAAAAAAAAAAAAACTTTAACATAAATAATATATATGATATAATATACACGTTTTTATACAAATAAAAAATCTCCAAAAATAATGTTATATTTTTGTATTATCCATATTTTAATATAAAAATTATAATTATAAATTATGAAATAAACAGCTATATGATAATTTATGATCTTAATGCTTCATAACTTTCATTACAATTACATAATAATACATCAATTCCTAACTAGAATTACAATAATAATTTAGTAGAAAGAATTTTATGCAATTTATATATTAATAAAAATATATATATGTTTTTTTTAAAAAAAGATTATTTTAATATCATAGGTATTAATTTTTATTTATATACTATATTAACAATATTTCCTTATATGAATTTAAAGTTATTTCTTAAGAAATAAAATTAACATGATAATATCCTATTAGTAGATATCTACTTATAAAATATTTTTTATTATTTATTTTATATATAACATAGTCACGTCACATTAAAAATATATTTTATACAATATTATTAATAGTAAATTATAAACAGATTATAGTAATAATAAAATAATAATAAATAATAATAATTATTATTATTAAATAAAAACTACAATAATAATAATAATAATAATAATTAATATTATTATTAAATAAAAACTATTAAACGACTATTGGTAGAAAAGACACAAAGACAAAATAATACCTTTAATATTGTTTTGTATTAAAAATTATTATTAATACTTTATTTATTTAGCTTTTAAAGTTCAACAATTTATTTTAAAAATTTATTTAGATAAATACATAAATAAAATTATATTATGAATAAATACATGTGAAATCATATGTGATATGCGGGGCTTTTATGTGCAATAATTTATAAGCAGTGGGTTTTTTTATTTTAATAATGGTTGTTTAGTATAATTTATTAATAAAAATTAAAAGATTCGTACAATTAAAATAATAATTCAAATTCCTAAAAATTTTTACTAGAGAGTCCTCCATTTCTAATATAAATAGTTCAATCTATTTATAAGAAATAGGGAATATATTAATTATATATTCTAATATATGGAACTATATAAATTTTATATGAATTGAAATATTATAATTATAATAATTATAATAATACATATTGAAATAAAATAAATTAAAAATAAAATAATTATTATCAAAAAGATAAAAATTTAATAGTTAATAATTATTATTAAATAAACAAATATGTTACTACACATATTTGTTTTATATTATAAATTTATATGTATATACATTTTTATATTAGATTAAATTTATATTATTATTATTATTATTATTATTATTATTATTATTATTATTATTATTATTATTATTATTATTATTATATAATTAATATATAATAATCTTGAATTGTTAACATTCTCCCCTTCAAACTATTATGTATAAAAACTTGGTTTGCCAAGTTTATTATATCTTTTCCCTTTTTTTTTTTAATTTTAGTGAGTATGTCGGCTAATATTTGTTTTGATTCAATATATTATAATTTTATATTTTCTTTTTCAATATTATCTTTGTTGAGAAAGTACTTGATTGAAATATGTTTTAATTTGGTGTTTACCTTATCCTTTTCTATATTTGTTTTACATGCTATATTATCAGTATAAATTGTTATTGTTTTTTTTTTTTTATAGTCAAATAATTCTTTTAAGAATATTTCAAAAATATAAAACCTTTTTTTTTTTTTTTTTTTTTTTTTTTTTCCACATTCTGAAGTACTGATATATTCAGCTTCAGCTGTTGATGTAGCTACAATTATTTTTTTTATTTTTTTTTTTAGAAGACCAACATAAAGAATTTTTACACCTTAGGATTAACATGTCCTGAAGTTGATTTTCTATCTTGGATGTTTTCAGCGAAATCTGAAACAGTGTAAGTGTAACCGATAATTTCGCCTTCACACTCATAGTATATTTTATAATATTTTTGTATTATTTAAATATTTTAATATATTAGTAATTTTTATCCAATTTGTAATAATAGAATTTTCTGTATTTCTTGCGGTTTTATGTACTGCAAAAAAAAAAATATCAAGTCTCGTACATTTGGATAGAAATATATTAACATGTCTATAGGCACTTTTGTAGACGGTTCTATCAAATGGTTTATTATTTTCACCTTTGATATTATCACCTATACATGGAGTTCTTAACTTTTCTTATATTTTTTATGATATAAATTTTCCAGGAATCTTATTAATATAATTTTCTTGAGAAATTATATATTTATTATCAATTTTCTTTACTTCTATTCCAAGAATATCATTTGTTTGTTCAGATTTGGATATTTTAAAATTATTTTTTATAATATTAATTGTTTTTTTTTTTTTTTTTTTTTTTTTTTTGTATTTTTTCTTTTTCTTCTTCTTTTAGACCTATAATGACCATGTCATCTATATATAGACCTATTAAAACTAATACATCACCTTTTCTTTTTTTTTTTTATTATTCTTAACGAATATATATATATATATAAATATATATATATATATATTGTTATTAATTGAGTATATTCTTTTTTTAATTAAAAATTTTGAGATGGTTTTATTCCATTGTGGGGCCAGATTACTTCTACCAACCCCTCCCAAAGTTAGGATCTTCTGGCGGAATAGACATATAGATTTCCTTGTCTAAATTGGCATTGAGATACACAGCTTTAATATCCAATTATTGAAATTGGCCATTTGTATTTAGTGGCAAGGGAGAAAATTAGTTTTTAGAGTGTCTGTATTGAGAGTCAGACAGTAGGTCAAATCAAAAACGATGCCACGACTTTTTCTGAAACCTCTAGCTACAAGACGTGCTTTTCTTTCAGGGATAATATATGCACCATGATATTTATTTTCAAAAAAAAAAAAAAAAAAACTCACTTTGAAGAAATAATATATATATATATATATATATATATGTTTTTTTTTTTTTTTTTTTTTTTTTTTTTTTTTTTTTTTTTTTTTTTTTTTTTTTTTTCCTTTTGGAACATATATAACAAAAGTGAAAAATATTATTTATCAAATAAAATTTTAAGGACATCTTGAATTACATTTTCCCATTCTTTGTAGTTTTTGCATGTTATTTGCTTCTGTATAAGAAAGAGGAACATTAGCAGAAATATGATAGCAATGTATCTATTATCCTTTTTCCATTTTTTTATTATATATTTAATAGAAAGTAGATTATTCATTTCATGATCAATTTAGAAAATTTTCTCTTTAAATTATTATTGTTATTATTAATATTTGAATTTTTTTTTATGAAAGCAACATTACCTTGACTATTATCAATATTGGAAGTATTTTCTGAATTATTATTATATAAATTATTTTTATTTTTATTCTTTTTGTTATTTTGAGATTTTCATTATTTAATAATGTATTATTGAAAAATTCTTTATAAAAATTTAATAAAATTATTTTTATTGAAGGTATAACAGTATTTTTTTTTTATCTGTTTTCTTTGCCTGGTAATTTCTTTTATTGTTATTTCTTTTCTTCTTTTTGGAATTTACTAAGCATAGTCTATTTCTATTGGATCATCCTTAGGTTAGCTATTTGAGTTTCATTGCTGGATGGATATAAGCAAGTTTGTTTATATCTGTATCTATTTTCATACTGATAGTAGTAAAATTGTCTTCATCAGTAAGAGTAAAAATTTTTATTTTATTGCTATAGTCCTCTGGTATAGCACTAAATAGGTATCACAATTTTTTTTTTTTTTTCATCAGATAAGTGGAGGCTTATATTATCCATGTTTTTCAAAGATATCTATTAACTGATCTATCACGTCTAAAATTCCTTATTTATTAAGTTGTTTTTATTAAGTTTAATTTTTTTTAACCGATATGAGGAATTATATAATTTTTACATGAATAAAGTAATTTTACATTATATTAATTATTTAATTCAATTTAAATATTGATAAAAAATAATATAGTATTTTTTAAATATATTTATAATCTAATAATTTCCCTCTAAAACTAAGTATTTTTTTTTTTTTATATTATTACACCATTAATATTAGATGTTTCTTAAAACATCTCTTATAATATATGATTTATGCATTACCAGTTATATGATGGAAACCTTTTTCTTGAAGGGTGATGTTATACCATCTCAATCTGTGTGAAAATCTCATATATATTGGGTTTAACATCACTTACAAGTATTTGTCGGCTTTGAAGATAAGCAATAACTTTTATATGTGTATTTTCGCTTTGTAGTTTTAGCGATAACTATTAAAATAAAATTATTACTTATTATCTATCGTTGATAAATCATAATCATGGGATATTAAAAAGTTGATAGTGTTTATCATTCATTATATTATTCCTGACATTTAAACTTATCAATAAATAATATACATTGTTTCATAATTGATTAAGATTTCCATATTTCAATTAATTTCTTCTTGTAGGTTAATTTTTACTAATTTTCTCTATTAGGCAATTTTACTCATATCTAAGATAAATATTATTTTTAAATAATCGGCTCAAAGCATCAGCTAAGCAACTTTTCTTTAATATTTAATGTTTTTTTTTATTTTATTATTACCTATTCCCCTCTATTCTTAAAATTCAAATTTCAAAAAAAAAAAAAAAAAGGATTTTATATTCATTTGAAATTTTCTCATCATTAAAATAATTAATGATAATAATATGATAAAAGTTTAATGATTATAACGATAAAATACTTTTTTTTTTTTTTCAATCAATAAGTATAGTTTGTAGAAGGATAAGGATCATCCATTCGTATAAAACAAAAAAAAAAAACTTATATTATATGATATATCAATTGAAAAAAATGATAAAAAAAAAGTTTTTTTAGAAAAGAAAGTAAAAAATACTGATAAAATTAGAATTTAATTCGTTTAGAAAGTAAACAGTTAGCTTAACATCCTAAATTGCTTATATAATTCAGAGAAAGATAAACAAGCCCATATTTCAAATTACTTTAAAGATTTTATCTTCATGTAAGGAATATAAAAATTAATGAAAACGGTTCTATCTTCTAATGAAAAGATGTACTTGCTAAAAATGGTCCATGTATACCTATCTCGGAATGTACAGGGAATAATATACATATCCCAGGAAAATGTGAAGGAACAACAAATATCAAATGATGTTTTGAAAAAAAAAAAAAACATTTAAGTTCATAGGTAATAGATATAATAAAAGCTTTTTTTTTGAAGGATATTGAATTTACTGCTTATTCAAGATAGTGCTAAAGTGTGGACTATTGATTAGAATACAACTGTACAACTGATGCTGAACAAGAATATTATCGAAGCTCATATCTATGAAGGTTTTTTTTTTTTTTTTTTTTTTTTTTTAAAAAAAAGTATCATCAGAGAACTGAAGAAAATTGGTTTATACGTTCAATTGAAGAAAAGTATGGTACTTTTGGACAAATTGGTACTTAGGATTTATAAGATCTAGATATTTGGGAGGGAAGAATAGAGATTCAACCCAACATGATAATCAACAAGAATGGACTAAAAAAAGAAAAAAAGGATAAAGCTAGATATTAATGGTAATGTTAACGAAACTAATCGATTTCATTATTTATTATTTTAAAAAAAAGCAGAAGAATACTTTTTTATAAAAAAAAAAAAAAAAAAAAAAAAAAAAGCTGAAGAAACTTTTATATATATAAAGCTAAGGATACTTTTTTATAAAAAAAAAAAGCTGAAGATACTTTTTTATAAAAAATAAAAAAAAAAAAAAAAAACAAGAACGATACCATCTTGTGCCAATTTCTATTCTATGAGAGAATGGTAGGTACACGCAAACAGTGTTTGAGATCTGTAAAAAAAAAAAAAAAAGATAACTAATATCTTTTATAGTATTGTATAGAAAGTATTAACAACTGGTAATGTATTTAGCAGATTTCCGTAAAGTATTTCTCCAACAACAACAACAACAACACCACCACCACCAATGATAAAAACTGGTTAACACTTAAATGATTTTTTGATATTGATGATGATAACAGAGACAACAGACTTGCTAAGTGATAGCAAAAAAAAAAAAAAAAAAAAAAAAAAAAAAAACTCAATTTCTAATGGAATTGAAAATTCAATGCATCTCAACTTTCTAACAATTATAGTATTATTGATATTAGTTCTATTCTTTCAAAAGGCCTATTATATTTTAGATCTAGAATTTTACAACATTTATAATAAATATATTAAAAGAATTACTCCTTATGTCACTTTTTTTTTTTTTTAAAAAAAAAAAAAAAAACATTTTAAGCATATATTAGAGCAATATCTTCAAACAACTATAATTAAAATTTATAATTTGATATATATATATTTTTTTTAACAAATAAAACTCTATAGGCTATTAGTAATGTACTCTATCTATAGATAAAAGGAAACCTACACTCTCTCATCAACTATTTCCCCTCCCCTACGAATATACGAAAATAAAATTTAATGATATATAATGACTTAATAAAGATTTTAAGCAATCATATATTCTAACAATAATTTTTTTTTTTTTTTTTGTTAAACCACAAAGCCTATTATTAAAAAGTATAGTTATTATAATGCGTATTATATATATATCAAACACACATATATAAACATATATATATTTATATATAAACCACAATAATGGAGGAGACTCTAGGTCAGCGATCCCATACAAAGTAATTTTTAAAATATAAAAATCCCAAATATTCTAGGAAAGTATAATAGAATGATAAAACCTAGCATGAAATAGGTACATTCTAACAATAATAGTATTATAAAAACTAGCGTGAAATGAGTACATTTCTAACAATAATAATATTATTTTATCAATCATGAAATGGATTTAGATATTACCTAATTCAATATAATCATCATGTAATGTAAAAAACCATCGAGATGAAAGGTAATACTAAAATAATAAATGTGAGCATGAATTATTATATATATATATATATATATATATATATATACAAAATAGATGACGTTTATTCCATTGACAAGCTATTCTTTTATGGATTGAAAAAAAAAATATTCAAGAAGATATAATCATTAAAAAACTTTTATCAATTAGTAATATTTTAATGATGAGAAAATTTCAAATAGAAATAAAATCCTTTTTTTTTTTTTTTTGAAATTGGGATTTTAAGGGAGAATGCTAATGTGAGAAACTCTTTATCATAAGTTATAATAATAAAATAGACATCATTATAAACCAAAATTCTTGACTCTTAACGATAACAACAACAACAATAATAATAATAATAATAATAATAATAATAATAATAATAATAATAATAATAATAATAATAAATAATAATAATAATAATAATAATAATAATAATATTAATAATAATAATAATAGTAATAATAATATATGACCTTCTTATTTTATATAAATAGCATAAATATTGCTAAAATAAGCATGAATATGCATATATGTTAACTATTTAGCCTATGCATATATTATTAAATCAATATGTTCTGTTTTATATTTTAAGACATATATTGCAATGAAATTTAACTATAATATATTAATAGAAACAATAAATGAATACCACTACCAATATAAAAAATAATTATAATAAAAACTATAAATAATGGGTAATAATTAAAAATATTAAAAGCCAAAAAAAAAAAAAAAAAAAAAAAAAAATAACCACAATAATAATAGTATAAAATAGAAATAATAATAGCATAAAATTTAATCTATAAATTAATAATTAAATTGATATTTTTAATATAACCAGTCATAATTAAGAAGTAATAATTAAAATATTTTAATATTTTAATTATAAAACAAAAACATTCAATTAGATCTTAACAATATATAGAGAAATAAATAAATAAATAAAAAATAAATACATACAAACATAAATGAATATTTATATAAATATAAAATAAAAACTCAAATTAATCAAGTATACAATTTTACCTCTATTTATTGCAATTTTTTTTTTTTTTTATTATTTTTAAAAGTTTTAATTTTTTTTTTTTTTAAAAAAAAATAGCAATCATATTTAAATTAGTGATTTATTAATTTGTTAAATGGATGTGTAATTTTTCAATTCTTATAAAAAAAAAAAAAAGATATTGAAAGATATTATTTATATATGTTTATTTATATTTGCATAATATCTATTTATTTTTATATTCTATATTTTATATATTATATTTCTATATTTTATGTATTTTCTTTTTTATTTCTAATATTTTATGTATTTTTATTTTTATATTTTTATTTATAAATAAATTAATAAATATATATATTTTGAACAATACCAAAAAAAAAAAAAATTTTTTTAAAAAAAAAATCAAAAATCAAAATAAAAATGTCTCAAGATCTAATGATGTAAAATATTAATATTAATATTAATACGGTACTTTTATTACATTAAATAATAAATTATAGAGAGAATAATTTAAGTAAAAGATAAAAACAAAATAATAATAATAATAAAACATTCCTTTTTTTTTATTATTTTTCTTTTATTTTTTTAATTTTTTTTTAATTCTTTTTTGTATATTAACCAAGAAAAATAAATAAAAATTATTGAAAATTAATTTAATTTTTTAATTTATTAAATAAATAAATAATAAATAATAAATAATTGAATAATAAATAATAAATAATAAATAATAAATAAATAATAAATAATAAATAATAAATAAATAAATAAATAATAAATAATAAATAAATAAATCATTGAATAATTGAATAATAAATAATAAATAATAAATAATTGAATAATAAATAATTAAATAATAAATAATAAATAATAAATAATGGAATAATTAAATAATAAATAATTTTTTATATTCTAAAATCTTTTTTTTTTTAATTTAATTTTACATGTGCTTGTTGAAATGCTAATATTTCTATTTTTGGTTAATGATCACAACAACAATAAAAAAAAATAAAAAATAATAATAATAATAAATAATAAAAAATTTATTTAATTATTTTTTTTATTATTATTATTATTCATTTTTATTTTTTATTTTTTCTACTTTTTTATTATTATTCTTTTTTATTATTATTCTTTTTGTTTTTTTTTCATTATTTTTTATTATTATTATTATTTTTGTACTTTTTTTTTATTATATATGAAGAACAGAACAGGAAAACTATTTTTTTTATTTTTTGTTTCCTTATATTGTAGAGTAGCTTTTTTTTTTTTTTTGAAAATTAAATTAAAAAAATTTTATATAACTGTATATTTGATGAAAACTACAATTTTTTTTTTTTTTGATTATATATATATATATATATATTGCTTATTAGATTAATTATATTATAATCATTATTATATGAAAATATAGGATACTCCTTTATTTATTTATTAATTTATTTATTTAATGATTTACTTATTTATTAATTTATTAATTTATTTATTTATCAATTTATTAATTTTTAATGAAATCTTTTGTTATAAGAGAAAAAATCTAATATAAATCAATGAATTATTTATTTTTATATATATATATTTTGAATAAATGTATTTTTGAATTATTGATTAATATTGAATTTTAGAGAGAAGAAGATTGAAGATTATATTTCAATACTATTTTCACTTTGAAAGAATATTTCTCCATTCATTAATTAATAACATAACATAAATAAGGACGGTTTATATAATTAGTATATATATATTTATAATTGCTATTGTTAACAAAAAAAAAAAAAAAAATTGTACAAATATACAATTAAATTTTATTTTTTTTTATTTTATTTTATTTTATTTTATTAATATAAACTACTTTGTTTATCGCATGAATTAATTTTACATATTTAATTATAATAATAATAATAATAATAATAATAATAAAATAAATATCCTATGATAACAATAGGATGGTATTAATCATAATGCCATCAAAGTTATTTTAATAATCAAACTATCAATACTAAATATACCAATAATAGTAGGATTAATATTAATAATAATTCGAATTTAGATAATATCAATATTAATAATAATAATAATAATAATAATAATAAAAATATAATACAATTTTTAAAAAAGGGTCGGTATAATAGAACAACAAATAATAAATAATAAAAAAGGGACTTGTGATGACAATTTTTTTTTTTTTTATATTTTAATAAATTATTATAATACTTTACTATTTAATATTAAAGGTT
>JACVTC010000065.1:205000-222500 GCA_016946835.1 Neocallimastix lanati (nom. inval.)
TAATTATATTAATAAATGATAATAAGTAATAATAATAATAATAAATATTAATTTATAATTAAAATAAAAATAATGCAATATATTTATTTATTAATTAAATCAATATGATATTGATGACTAATATATTAACAGTATTGTTCATTGTTACTGCTATGATTAGTTAAAATTTATATTATATATATTAAATATGAATTTTTTTTAAAAGGTTAATTGACCTAAAAAAAAAAAAAAGGTTAATAGAATTATTAATAACTATAAATTATAAGATATAATTATAGAGCAAAAAGATTCATCAATTTTCAAATTATTTCTCTTTATTATACTTAAAAATCATGTATTATTTATAACATATATATATGTATATATTTTTTTTTTATTTTTATTTATTATTTTATCTTTATTGTAAAGATATAATAAATGATTAACGGCAGACAAATTAATAAATTATTTAATATATAAATTAAAAATTTCATTTTTTTTAAATTTAATTTGATTCATTTAATTATAAACAAAAAAAAAAAAAAAATAAATTTATATTAAATTATTTAAATTAAAAAAATTAAATAAATATGTAAATAAATAAATAAATAAATAAATAAATAAATAAATAAAAGTGTATCAATATTTCTTATTGTTCTTAATAATAATTATATAGAATTAATTTATTAATTTTAAAATTAATTATATTAAATAATTATTATAATTATTATATTATTTTTTATAATTATATAATTTTTTATAATTATATTATTTTTTATTGAATAATACATATAGATATATGGTATTCTTGATGATTTAATGAAAGAATATATATACTTTTATACTAATTTTTATTATTATTATTATTTTTTTTTATTTCTCTTTTATTTATCAAGTTAAAAGTATATAAATCTATCAAAAATTATTTAACAATAGGTTTTTACCTTTTGCTTTTTTTACTATTATTCTTATTATTTAAATAATGCTTATAAATTTAGGTAGGTTGATAGTTATTCTATATAGGTTTAAAAAAAAAAAAAAATTTTTTTTATTAGTAAATTAAATTCATTATTGTCTTCATTTTAAGTTAATCAATTATTATAAATGAAATTCATTATTGTCTTCATTTTAAGTTAATCAATTATTATAAATGAAATTCATTATTGTCTTCATTTTAAGTTAATCAATTATTATAAATGAAGTTTTTATGCGCTATTTATATATTTATATATATATATATATTTTATAAAAATTTTTATAGAATATAATTAAATTTAATCTATTTTTTTTTTCATTTTTTTTTATATCTTTGTTAGTTTTGTTAGTTTTTATCTTTTTAGTAAAGTATAAAATACTATAAAAAATATTAATTTTAAAAAACTTTAATTTTATTATATTTAAGCCTAGTTATAATTTCATTAATATTATTTGTTTATTAATGTTAATTTATATTAAAGTTTTTTTTTTTTTTTTTTTTTTTTTTTTTTTTTTTTAAATTTCTTTGTTATTTATTATTTTTGAATTTCTTTATTACAATAAAGTTATCTTTTCTTTTCTTTTTTTTTTTTTTTTTTTCTCAATAAAGATTATAAAAACCAATTTTTAAAGATTTAAAGTTATTTGAGAAGAGAAAGTTTTTAGGGTCTTAAATAACTTTTTTTAATATATCTTTAATCATTAAATTATGGTTATATTATAATGTATTCCTAATATAAAGTATATTCATATTACAATACATTGTAATAACATACTAATCAAAAATTATATATAAAGTTTTTAATGAAAGAATTCAAAAAAAAATATTATAAAATAAAATAAAGTAAAATAAAATAAAAAAATTTCTTTGTATAATGAAGATTTTAATATTAAAGATTTATTATTTATTATTATTATAATAAATAATAATTTATTATTATCTATTATTATTAATTTTAATAATAAAAAAAATTTTTTTTTTTTTTTTTTTTTTTTTACTATTTTTAAACTTTAGGTTATTCTCTCTATTGATAATTTAAAATTTTTTTTTTTTTTTTTTTTTACTATTTTTAAACTTTAGGTTATTCTCTCTATTGATAATTTAAAATTTTTAAAAATATTTAAAATTTTTAATATATAAAATTACATATAAAATATAAAAATAAAACGCATTCCCTATAATCATATCATCTATTGGAAATAAAAGGATGAACACCATCAACATGAATTTTTTTACTTTTTTTAAACTTAAAATTTTATTAATAAAAAAATAAAATAAAATAAAATAAAATAAAATATAATTACTATTAATAACAAAAAAAAAAAAAAATTTTTTTATTTTAAATTAGCATTTATTCTTTTTTTTAATTAGTTAATTTTTAATTATTAATGTATTAAATTATTAAATTATTTTTTTTTTTTTTTTATTTTAAAGATTAAAGGATAAATTATAGGAAATAGGAAATAATGATTAAAGGATTGAATAATTGTTAATAAATAATGAATAATGAATAATAAATCATAAGTCATAATCCATAAATCTTAAATAATTAATAGAAATCAATAAATAATAAATGATTAAAGATGAATAGAAATTAATGAAAAGTGAACAGAAATGAAAAATAATAATTAATATTAAGTAAATAATTAGTATTAAATAAATAAATAATTAGTATTGAATAAATAGGTAATTAGTATTAAATAAATAATTAGTTGAGTTTTAACCAAATAATAGTATTTAATAAATATAAATTTAAGGTTATTTTTGTATTATACTTTTGATTCAACGAAATGTATATATAAGAAAATTTAATTAATTATAATTATTTGATAAATGCTAATTTATTAAATAAACGATAATTGACTTTATAAATGAATTCTCTTTTTCTTTATTTAGAGTAAAAAAAAAAAAAAGTTTTTTTTTTTTTTTTTTTTTTTTTATTTTAAATTTAAAGATTAAAGGATAAATTATAGGAAATAGGAAATAATGATTAAATGATTGAATAATAAATAATGAATAATAAATCATAAATCATAAGTCATAAATAATTAAAAGAAATCAATAAATAATAAATGATTAAAGATGAATAGAAATTAATGAAAAGTGAACAGAAATGAAAAATAATAATTAATATTAAATAAATAAATAAATAATATTAAATAAATAATTAGTATTAAATAAATAAATAATTAGTATTAAATAAATAAATAAATAATTAGTATTAAATAAATAATTAGTTGAGTTTTAATCAAATAGTAATATTTAATAAATATAAATTTAAGGTTATTTTTGTATTATACTTTTGATTCAACGAAATGTATATATAAGAAAATTTAATTAATTATAATTATTTGATAAATGATAATTTATTAAATAAACGATAATTGACTTTATAAATGAATTCTCCTTTTCTTTATTTAGGGTGAAAAAAAAAAGTTTTTTTTTTTTTTTAAATGTTATTATATTAATACACAATTAAATTTGAAAATTCTTTTAACATACTTTAAAGAAGTACTAAAAATAAAATTTTTTTAAAAAAAAAAAAACTTTTTTTTTTTCTCTCTTTTACAAAAATCATATTTAATAATATAGTATATCATGTGTTAAATAAGTTTAAAAAATATTTAGATTTTAGTTTTTATTTTATTTTATTCTATTCCATCTGTACCTTATATTTATATTTCAACTATTTATTTTATTTTATTTTATTTTATTTTTATTAATACCTATTATATTTTTATTTTTTAAAAAAAATTAGATTTATAAAAAAAAAAAATTATAAATAAGAGAGTGAAAAAAAAAAAAAAAAACTAAATTTTTTTAAAAAAAAAATAATTATAAATGAGAAAAAAAAAAAAAAAAAAAGAGTTAATAAGCTTATGGATGTGATATAAACATTTTTATTTTTATTTTTATTTTAAATTTAAATTAGTAAAAAAAATATTCTTTTTACTATTAATTAGAATTAATATCATTTATGTTTGTTTATTTATCCTTTGGAAGGATACTTTATTTTTCATAGTTTAAGGTAAATTTTTTTTATTTTTTTTTTTTATAATTAATTTTTATTTTTAATTATTTATAATTATTTATTTTTTTTATTAATGAATTAATTAATTAATTTTTATTTATTTATTTGTATTTATTTATTTATTTAATTTTAATGAATTTTATTACATAAATAATAAATTAATTCAAGTGTTCACCATTATTAATTAAATAAAAGTGCACATCATTTCCTAGATAGTAATTAATTAAACTTTAGATTTTTATTTTTTTTTTTTTTTAAAATTTAATTAGAACTAATAATTAAAATTGGAAATAGTAATTAAAATTGGAAATAGTAATTAAAATTGGAAATAGTAATTAAAATTGGAAATAGTAATTAAAATTGGAAATAGTAATTAAAATTGGAAATAGTAATTAAAATTTTAGTAGTATTAGAGAGATAATATAATAGATTTAGTTAGTATGGAGGATAAAAAAATTATGAATGAAAATAGTTTAATTATAAAAAAAAAAAAAAAAAAAAGATAATTATAACCACACATGTAATTTTTAAATTAATAATAAAAACATTAAAAAACATTAATTAATGTGACAGATAAATTTTTTTTTTGAATCTTATCTATTCCATACACAACGTCATTAATATTAACAAAAAAAAAAAAATTTTTTTTTTCTTTTCCCATCTATATTCATTCACATTTATATGATATTTTTAGTTATAAAAATTTTTTAAAAAAAAAAATAAAAAAAAAATAAAAATTATAAGAATATTTACTATTATTTACTATTAATATATTATTATTACTATTTTCTAATTCAATAAATACGTTTTTATTATTTTAAAATAAAAGATAATATCATTATCAAGTTAAAATTTTCAAAAAGATATTTATATTTTTAAAGCTTTATTTTTATTTTTATTTTTATCTTTGTATCCTAATAATTTATAAAAAAATAAAATAAAATAAAATTCAAATTTATCTTTTTAAAAAATTTAAAATAAATAAATAAATAAATAAATAAATAAATAAATAAATAAATAAATAAATAAATAAATAAATAAATAAATAAATAAATAAATAAATAAATAAATAAATAAATAAATAAATAAATATATATATATATAAATATTATTAATTTTAATATTTATGAAACTATAAATTTTAATATTTATAATAATTTATATCAGAGAGACCAAATCCATCCCATCTTATAATCATATTTATTTAATATTTAGGCAAATAATATGAAATTATCTTTACAATCGATTCCAAAATGATAACTCCAGTTGAATTAATACTATTGCAATATATTATTGACATATATTTTAATATAACGTAATATATTATTAATATATTTTATTTTATTTTAATTATTTAAATAGTTGATTTCTTTCATTTATAATAAATAGTTGAATACTAATAAAAAGCGTATTTATTAATAAAAAAGAGTATTTATTAATAAAAAAGAGTATTTATTAATAAAAAAGAGTATTTGTATTTATTAATAAAAAAAGAGTATTTATTAATAAAAAAGAGTATTTGTATTTATTAATAAAAAAGAGTAATTTATTAATAAAAAAGAGTATTTATTAATAAAAAAGAGTATTTATTAATAAAAAAAGAGTATTTATTAATAAAAAAGAGTATTTATTAATAAAAAAAGAGCATTTATTAATAAAAAAGAGTATTTATTAATAAAAAAGAGTATTTGTATTTATTAATAAAAAAGAGTATTTGTATTTATTAATAAAAAAGAGTATTTGTATTTATTAATAAAAAAGAGTATTTGTATTTATTATTAATAAATATATAAATAGATGTAAATATCAAAAGCATTTCAAGAATTTATGTATATTTCTGTTAAAGACATTTTTAGTAATTTAATTTTATTTTTTTTATATGTTTTATTTCAAATCCTCTCCCTTTTCATAAAAAAAATTTTTTATTTTTTTTTATATTATTATTATATCAATCAATCAATAGTCATTTTTTTTATTATTATTTTAATTATATATATATAAATATATATAAATATAAATATATAAATATAAATATAAATATATAAATATATATAAATATATAAATAGTATTATATTTAAAGTTTTTACTTTTATTCTTTTTAAGGATACAAAATTGTAATTATTTGTCATTAAGAAAAAAAAAAATTAAGAATAGAAAATTAAACATTATCAAGTTGAATTTTAATGACAACAATGCTGTTCATTTTTAACAATAAGAAAAAAAAACAAAAACAAAAACAAATTTTCTCCATTAATTTGAATAGAACAATATAATTTTATGCATTCTTGGACCTCTAAATTTGATTTAAATTTTTATTTATTCAATATATTTGTTAATATATAAGTATCAACTCTAATATCTTTATTGATCTTATTCATTCATTAAAAATACTAATTATTCACACCTTCAATTATGAACTATTTATATTTATTTAGTTATTTATTTATTTATTTAGTTATTTATTTATTTATTTATTTATTTATTTATTTATTATTCCATTATTATTCCATTATTATTCCATTATTTATTATTCCATTATTATTCCATTATTTATTATTCCATTATTATTCCATTATTTATTATTCCATTATTATTCCATTATTTATTTATGTATTTTGTTTCGTTTTTTTTTTTTTTTTTTTATCTTTTACTTTTTTTTGATTTGTAATTAAAATAGTATCCTATTTATTATCTATTGTTTTTTTTTAATTTTATTAATTTATTTCTATGGAACAATATAAATCATTTTTAATTATTTTTAATTTTAATTATTTATTAATTTTGTATCATTTTATAAATCATTAATTTTTATATTCTTTCTTAATTATTATTATTATTATTATTAATTTTTTTAATTAATAAAAAAAAATTTTTTATTTAAAAGGTAAAAGATTATTTTATTTAATTATTTAAAAGGTTATTTATTTTATTTTAGTATTTTTTATATTTTTTATTGAAGGGATGCAACCATCCTTTTTTTTTTTTTTTTTATTTTTTATTTTATTTTATTTTATTTTATTTTATTTTTATTTCTATTAATAATACTTTATCTTTATATCATTACTTTACTATTTATTTTATTTCTATTAATAATACTTTATCTTTTTATTATTACTTTACTATTTATTTTATTTCTATTAATAATACTTTATCTTTATATCATTACTTTACTATTTATTTTATTTTTTGTATTCATACTTTATCTTCATATTACTTTACTAATTATCTTTTTTTTTTATTTTATTTTTCACATTTTGTATTTTTTGTATTATTATTTTTTTATATTAAAAATAAATTAATTTGAATTGTTTTTAATTGTTTTAATAAATTTTATTTCAAAAAGAAAAAAAATTATAAATAATAGAATTCGATTAAATGTAAACTTTATTAATTATAAATATGATTTTAAATTGAAATAAAAATTTAAAAAAAAAATTTTTTTTTAATAATTATTGAATAATTAAAGTTTAATAAATATATAAAGTTTACACACTCTTATTTTTTAATTTTTTATTATTTATTTTAATATTTTTGATTATTATTATTTTATTTATATTATATATATAAATTTTATATATATAAAAATATATATATAATTTTATTTTTATATATATATAATTTTATATATTTTTATTTTTATATATAAATTTTATTTTTATGTATAAATTTTATTTTTACATATATTTTTATTTTTATATATATATTTCTATATATTTTTATATATATTTTTATTTTTATATATATATTTTTATATATTTTTATATATATTTTTATTTTTATATATATATTTTTTATTTTTATATATATTTTTATTTTTATTTCTTTATTTTTTTAAATTTTTATATATTATTTAATATTTGAATTTTTAAAATTTACTTAAAATTTACTATAGGCTAGGACGGAATATAACAGAAACAATGGAATATATTAAATTTATACTCTATTTATTAAGAAGCAAGCAGAGAATAAAAATAGATTACTATTGGAACAAATAAGACTTTTATTTTAATTTTTTTTTTTTTTAGATTACAAAATGAATAGAATTAATATATGACTATTGTCTTTAACAAAATAATAAAAATTATATCAAATTAAATAAAAATAAAATATAAAATAGAGAGAAAGAGAAAGAGAAAGAGAGAGATTGATCAATTCTATTGAAAATCGAATCAACCTATTATTAATTTATTATTAATTTATTAGTTATGACAAACCACGATTTGAAATTAATTATTGGAAATTTAATTTTATTAATAAAATTTAATCAAATGCAATATTTTTCTTTTATAAGGAAAAAAATTAAAAAAAAATTAAAAAATTAAAAAAATGGAATATTTTCATGAGTTTAATTGTAATTTTTTTTTTTTAATATAAAACTATATTTTTTTTTTTTAAAAAAAAAAAGAAATATTGATCATGTCATCATGATTTTATAAATATTTACTTTTTATTTTATATATAATCCTTTTAATTTTATATTAATTATAAGTCATAATTATTCTACTAAAATTTATTAAAGTTAAAACCATTAATAATATTTAATAGACTTTATAATTTCATTTTTTTTAAGCCAGAAAAAAAAATTTAAAGTGATAATTTAGTTTAAAAGAAATAATGAAATACTAATATAATAAATATTAAATAATAATTATAAGAAGTATTTATTAACAAATAATTATAAAGTGTATTTATTTATTAATAAATAATAAAAAGAAACAAAACAAGTATTTATTTATTAATAAATAATAAAAAGAAACAAAATAAGTATTTATTTATTAATAAATAATACTGTAGAATTAGTTAATATAAATAGCATTAATTTAATATAAATACATCACATATAGATTTTAATTTTAATACCTTTTTTTTTTTTTTTTCATAGGATTACAAATGATGATATAAGAATTGATAATAATTAAAGTTATTAAAAATATTACAATTGTAATACAATTTTATTTTTAATTTAAATATTTAAAATAAAGTTATTAATTGTTACTTTGTATATATGAATTCTTAGCATTTCCTTTTTTTACATTTTTCCTTTATATGGAATAAAATTTTAAAATAAAAATTAAATAGAATAAATATAAATTATTTATTAATCATTTATAAATATTTATATTTATTCTATTTATTTTATTTTATTTTATTTTATTTATTTTATTCTATTTTATTTTATTTTATTAATTTTATTTATTTTATTTTTATTTTATTTTAAAAGTTTAAAAAAAGTATTAAAAGTTTAAAAAATATAAAATTTTATTTTTTAATCATCGATAGGAAATAAAGTTTCATTGTTACTTTTGATAATACGATTTTAAAGTATATCAAATTAAATTAATGATATAAATTAAAAATAATATAAATTTCTTAGTATAAAATTTAAATTTAATAAAAATCCACCAGGCATTAAAAAACTTTATTTATTTTATAATCCTCTCAAAAAATAATAAAATTCCAGTTGTAATATATTATTAATCAATAGGCAATATATTAATTATTAAAATAGACCTATAAATTAATCTATTGTTACCACATAATAGAGTAATATAGAGACCTTAATCATGGTTTAAAAAAAAAAAAAACTTTAAAAAATAATCTTAATTCATAATAAATAACTGAATAATTAATCTTAAATCATAATAAATAAGTGAATAATTAATCTTAATTCATAATAAATAATTGAATAATTAATCTTAAATCATAATAAATAAGTGAATAATAAATAAATAGTTATTTATTTAATTTATAATAATTCAATAATTCAGTAAATAATTCAATAAATTCAATAAATTCAATAAATTTAATAAATTCAATAAATTTAATAATTAAAATATTAAATAATTATAAATAATTCAATATTAACTATGTGATCAATAGTGATAAATAATTGAATAATTAATCTTAAATAATAATAAATTAATAAATAATAAATATTTATTTATTTTAATAAATTCATAATAATTCATAATAATTCAATAAATCATTCAATATTTCAATAATTTAATCATTCAAATAATTAAAAAATAAAGTTATATCATAATAGCATATATATTAAAAATCTATTGTGATTATATTATATCCGGATTATAAAAGTTTTTTTTTTTTTTTTAGTTTTATTTTGTTTTGTTTAAAAATAATGCCTTTTTTTTTTTTTTTTTAATTTTTTCAAGAGATTATCTTTTAAAATAAAATTTAATATAAAAAAAAAATTAAACTAATTAAAGTATATGACGATAAATTTTGAAATTTATTAAATTATATTGTTGATATATATTAATTCTTTCCTAGCTATTCTTTTCTCTTTTTTTTTCTTTTATATTATGATGAGTGGAAAAAAGGAAAAAATAATGAAACAAAATTACTAATGAATATATAATGAATAGATTAGAATTTAATATAGATTTAAATAAATAAATAAATATTAAATATTAAATAAATATTAAATAAATATTAAATAAATAAATAAATAAATAAATAGATAAATAAATATTAAATAAATATTAAATATTAAATATTAAATTTATTATTATTATTATTATTTTTCTTATTATTATTAAAAAAAATTTTTTTTTCATATATATATAGTAAAGATTTCTCTAATTTTAAAAAAAAAAATTTTTTTTTTATTATTTAATACTTTTAATTATATAAAAATAAATAGTTAAAGATAATATAGAATAATATATATATATAAGAAATAAAATAGAAATAAAAGTTTTTATTAAATATGGAAAATATCATAACAAAGAAAATTTATTTATAATATATAATAATAATATTATTATTATAAACAACAAATAAAAAAATAAAATAATAATAATCTTGATATATTTATATATAGAAAATAAGACTGTAAATAAATAATAATTGAATTACCTTTTTTTTTTTTTTTTTATATTTAAAACATAAATTTTGATTGAAAAGAATAAACCTATATAATATAATTTAATAATTAATTTAAATAAAAGTCATACTTTAATTCAGTTATAAAATAATAATTCAATATAAAGAAAAAAAAAAAATAAAGATATTCTAATATTTAGAAGATAAGGTAATGTTTTTTTTTTTTCTCCATTTTCTTTTTATGATAATATTTAAAAAAAAAAAAAGTGTTTTAACTATTATATTAAAAATATATATATATATACATATATATATACTTTAAAATAGTATAATAAAAATAAAAATTAGAAAAGAAAAAAAAAAAACAAAAAGTTAAATTATAATATAATAAATTATTTATAATATATTACATATATTAAATACTTAATAACTACTAACTAGCTTTAGAAAGAAAAAAGAATAATAATAATAATAATAATAATATAAAATTATTATAAAATGTTGCTTATTTTAATTTATTTATAATTATTTTTATATAAATTTATATATATTAATATTTATATTTTTATATATTATTACTCTTCATTTATAATTAGAAGAAAGAAAAAATGAATTCTTTAAAAATAAATGCTTTTGATGTTTATTGTCATAAAAAAATAATAGAGAAAGAATTCTATGGTAACAATTTAATAAATATCAAATAATATATTCTGTATACTTGAAAATAAAATTTTGCTATATTATTATTATTATTATTATTATTATTATTATTATTATTATTATTATTATTATTATTATTATTATTATTATTTCTTTTCTTTTCTTTTTTTCTTTTATTATCTTATTATTTTTTTTTATTCTTATATTTTCGTATTTTTTTTTTTTTTTTTTTTGATTTTAATTTATTTATTTATATATATATATATTTATTTATTATTATTATTATTATTATTATTAACATTTTTTTATATTTTATATTTTATTATCTTTTTATATATTTTTAATAAAAAAAAAAAAAAAAAAAAATGAAATACTTGAAAATTTATTTTTATTAATTACTTATTATATATGAAATTAAAGAAAAAAGTTTTAAGAGAATTATCAATTTTAATGTTTTTGAAAAGTTATACAGTAAGTGGGAGAGTGAAAAAAATGAAAGAAACGACACATTCAATTTTTATAATAATATAGCTTTAAATGAAAATAATTATCATTCTCGATATTTTGAATATTTGAATAAATTCCCTTTCATGAAGGGTGAAATCCAAGTAAAAAATGAAAACAGTGATAATGACCAACACCAAAAATCCCCCCTTTTTCCCTTTCAAAATTCTTCCAATACAACTTTTGTTAAAATGGAAGAAAATCATAACTTACCACCATCTCCTTCTTTTCATAAAAATTCAGAATATAGTCATCATATAGATATTTGTATATTGAGTTGCTTAAGAAGTGTATGGGAAAATATCATGTTATTATATAATTTAGGTATTGATGCCACCTTTGAATATACCCCATCCAAAAAAATTAATTCAAATGACAAGAATAATTCGTTAATCTATTTTGATATTTATATAAATACCATAAAGAAATTTTATAAGAATAGTATTAATACAAATTTAACAAAGGAATATGATTCGTATTATCATGATACTAATACAACCCCAAGTCAAAGTAATAGCAGCAGCAACAACAACAACAACAATAACAACAATAATAATGCTAATGAAGTCGTCATCACCCCAAAAAATGAACATGAAATGAATAACAATTTTGGAAATAATAGTCACTATTCTAACACCAATAATAATAGTGTTCAATCCACGATAACGCCAGTATCCTCCACTTCTTCCCCATATAATGGTCAATCTCCTAGGAATGATGATAATAATAATTTTATGAATGTTAATAATGCTAATACTACGACAACAACGACTAATAATAATAATAATAATCATCAAGCTTCATTCTATAATCAAACCAATTCAACTACAAACCACCTCATTGAAAATAATAATAATAATAATAATAATAATAATCGTATTACTATTTCAAACCAGAGTCCATTTTCTACTGCATCTCTCCTTAGTTCTCCAATATCTCAAAATAATAATATTCCATTTAATAATAACAGTAATAATAACACAAGTAATTACAATAATTATAATAATAATAATAATAATAATATTAATAATATTAATATTAATAGTAATCATCATCATCATCATCAACATCATCACACGAATATTAATACTAATCCATCCCCAAATTTACAAAAACCTAAAAGTATTTTTGATGTGGATGAACTTATCGATAAAAATACCAATAATGAATATCTAAATAATAACATGACAAATACTATGAATGTCATGAATAATGTAAATAATAAAATGAATCATCCTATGAATGTAAATAATAGTATGAACCGTAACCTAAATATAAATAATAATATGAATAGTAACATGAATAGCAATAATAATAATAATAGTATGAACAATAACATGAACGTGACTGCCTTGAATAATAATATAAGCATGAATATAAATAATAAAATGAATACTATAAACAGTAACGTGGACATGAATAATAATATGAATAATAGTGTCAATATGAACATTAATACAAATATTAATATGAATTCTGTTGTGAATAATAATAATAATAATATAAACTTGAATACTAATTTAAATAATAAAATGACTATGAATAGCAATATGATGATCAACAATAACAATAATACGAATAATATAAATCATAATATAAATAATAATATAAATAATAATATAAATAATAATATGAATATGAATAATAATATGAGTATCAATAATAATATGAATATGAATAATAACATGAATATGAATAATAACATGAATATGAATAATAACATGAATATGAATAATAACATGAATAATAATAACATAAATATGAACATAAATAATAATAATTTAAATAATTATAACAGCAATATTAATTACAACCAATATAATAACAATAATACTATTAATAATAATAATAACAACAACAACCATAATATTAATAATAACAATAATAATAATAATAATAATAATAATAATTTTTATCCATCTGGTAATGGAACAACTAATGGACAAAATTTTAATCCTTCAATGAATCAATCAATGATAAATTACCAACCAAACAATTTTAATAATAATAATGATACAACACTAAATCATACCTATATGGATCAAAAAAATAATAATAGTTTGGTCAATACCCATAATAATTGTCATATTTCTCTTCATTCAAATAGAAATTCATCCGTTAAAAATGCCATCATTTGGGATGAATTTAGAAATATTAATTCCATTCAAGATTTTAAGAGATTACGTCAAAATAAGCAGAAACAATTAATTATTAGAATGTGTCGAAAGTTAATGGAAGATGCCAAAATTACTGGCTATAGTTCCGTTCCATGGAAACAACTTTCCACAGGTCGTTGTCCTTTCATATTTGAAAATTGGCCACATACTATTCCTGATAAACCTTTAGCTCCAGGTTATCCTACTAAAAATGATCCTGAACCGTATGAACCAGTACCATTCGAGGATATTTCATGGCTTGGTACTAATCAAAGAAAAACTCTTTTTATGGCTTTAAAGAGTGGTGCTATCTTTGTAAGATATAGATATCCCAATGAATTTCCAACGACAATCGTCAATGAAAATGTTAATGCCGCCTCCGCATCAACAGGTAAAATAATAATAATAATAATAATAAAAATTTTGTATATATATATATATATATATATATATTTTTTTTTTTAAATAAAGAAAAAAAAAAAAATAATGATAGTAATCATCAATAATAAAATAAATATAATCAAATATATTTCAAATAATTAATTAATATATATTTTATATATATATATATATAATTTTTTTTTTATTTCTATTATAATAAATAGATACTGATTCAAAGTCAAATATCAAAAAAAGAAAAGATTCATTATCTGAAGAAATGAAGTAGAATAATATTAATATTAATATTAAAAAAAAAAAAATAATAATAATGAAAATAACAACAATAATAATAAATAATAACAACAATAAATAATAATAGTAATAATAATAAAATTATACAATATCATAACGATTCATTTTTTTATAAAAGTTTCATATCCAATTTTTTATACCATTCAAATATTAAATATTCATATTATTTATATTTGTTTTAATTGAATTTAATATGAAACCCAATATAATAACTAATAAATATATATATATATTTATATATATAAATCAATATTAGTATATGTATAATATAAAATTTTATTTGTTTTATTTAATTTTTTAATTTTTATTATTATTATTTTTTTTTTATTTTTTTTTTTTTTATTTTATTTTTATTTTTAAATATAATTTATATTATTAATAACAAAGCAAATACGATAAGATTAATATTATAATTAATAATTAATACACAATAATTTATTTTAATTATTTTTTATTATTATTATTATTTAATTATTTATTTATTTAACTAATAATACTAATATTTATTTATTAAAACATAATTATATAAATTTTATATATTTTAATTATTATTAAAACAATGAACTATTTTAAAAATTATAAAAAAAAAAAAATTTTTTTTTTTCTACCTAAAATATTATAAATAATCTATAATTTAAATATTTTTTTTTTTTTTTTTTTTTTTTTTTTTTTTTTTTTTTTTATTTTATTTTATTTTATTTTATTTTATAAAAAAAAAAAAAATTCTATTTTAAAGTTTAAAATATTTAAAACGTAATAATTATTTGAACAACAGAGAAAAAGAAAAAAAAATATATATATATATTAATTTATTATTTATCACGGTCATAATAAATAGTATTAACTATATTAAATGGATAGACAACAATATTTTTTTTTAATATATATATATATAAAACTTTATAATAAATCCTCCTAAATGAAATATTTGAAAACAGAAAAAAAAAAAAATTAAAGTTTTTATTAGTTTGTATAAACTATTATTGATTATTTTGAAACTTTGTATTTTTTATTTTTTTTTTATTAGTTGGTATAATCTATTATTGATAATTATGAAACTTTGTATTTTTATTAGTTTGTATAAACTATTATTGTTTTTTTTTTTTTTTTTTTTTTTTTTTTTTTTTTTTTTTTTAAATTTTTAAAATATTTTATTTATATTTAATATATATATATTTATTTTTCTATTTTACTTTTATTTTACTTTTATTATTTCATTTCATATCGGTTTTATTATTTATTTATTTAATATATTTACTATATTTATGTATATAATATTTAATATAATTAGAGGTATATAATTAAATAAAGTTAATTATATCATTTGAATAAAGGATTAATTGTATTATATATTAAAAAAAAATTTTTTTTTTTTTTTTGGTTATAAAACTTTAAAAAAAAATTGACCTAAAAAATTTAGAATTAATTGAAAATTACGTGTTATTAATATTCTTATTCAATTGTTTTAATATATATTATCTTTTGGTTATTTCATATATCATTAACCAAAAAAAAAAAAAAATTTTTTTTTTTTTTTTTTTTTTTGGTTATAAAACTTTAAATAGAATCATTGGTAAAAGAATATTAAGAACACGTAATTTCAATTATTTTTTAAATTTTTTAGGTCAATTTTTTTTTAAAGTTTTATAACCAAAAAAAAAAAAAAATTTTTTTTTAATATATAATACAATTAATCCTTTATTATAAATCTTATTTATTATATTTTGTTAAACTGTAATATTCTTTATTATGTAATATTCATATAATTAAATATAAATAAATAAAAGTCATATTAACTATAAATAATCATAATTAAAATTGTGAGATTTCAGTTACATTCTTAACAGTAAATATATATATATTTATTTATTTATATATAATTTAAAGTTGAAAGATATTTCTTTAAAAGTTAATAGAGTTTTTTTTTAATATTGTCTTTTTTTCATTTGAATGAAAAAAAAAAAAAAACTCTATTAAAAAGATTTCTTAATAATTAATATTGTTTATTAACGTATACATACAAATAATAGTTGATGATTAATTTATTACTATGGAAATGTCTTTGATATACATAAAAATTTATATAGATATAAAAAAAAATAAATAAATAAATAAATAAATAAATAAATAAATAAATAAATAAATAAATAAATAAATAAATAAATAAATAAATAAATAAATAATAAAAATTAGACCTATTAAATTAAAATTAAAATTCAAAAATTTAATATTAAAGCATTTAATAAATTTTTTTTTTTTTTTTATAATTATATATATATAGATATTATTTATATATAATTAATAATTAAATATATATATAGATATATAGATATATATGTTTAATTATATAAACATCAAAAATCTGATAGTTTAAAACTTTTTTTTTTTTTTTTTTTTTTATAAATATAATCTTTTTTATTTTTTTTTTTTTATTTTTATTTTTTTTTTATTTTATTTTTTTATTTTTTTTTTTTACTTTCATTTTAATATAATTTGAAAATTTTACCTTTTATTATAGAATTATTATTATATTATTATTATTATTATTATTATTATTATTATTATTATTATTATTATTATTATTATTATTATTATTATAAATATTTTTTACTGTCATTTTAATTATCTAAAAAATATATATATATATATATATA
>JACVTC010000065.1:232500-247500 GCA_016946835.1 Neocallimastix lanati (nom. inval.)
ATATTTAAATGAATTTTTTTTATTAAATAAATAAAATAAATATTAATAATATATTTATATATATATTTTTTATTTATTTATTATTTCTGTTTTATTATATACTGATACTGATATCTCCTATTATTAATATTTAAAAATATTTTTTTTTTATTTTTATTTTTTTATGTTGAAATCGATACTAGTAATTATACTTTTTAAGGAACTTTTTTTTTTTTTTTTATTGTAAGGTTTTGTAGGTGTCAACTTTATCCTCTCATTAACTTTGTATTACTACTATTTAGCCTTAATGAAATCTTAAAAAAGAGAAGTTATTATTAATTATCATATAAAGTATTTCTCCTAATTAAAGTTACCTCTAAAGAATGAATATATTATTTAAAAAGTGATGGTCATTCATTCACCATCTAATCATACATAAAGTATTTAATTTTTTTTTTTTTTTTTTTTTTTTTATAAATTTGAAATATTATTTACACCATCAAATAAGATTTAATACTTATTGATCATGCTATTGTAAAATATTTGGAAAGCCTGATAAGCTATTCAGAAGTAGTGATCAGCCTCATCTAACCTGATATTTTAAATATCTGTTGAGTGAATGAAAGTTTTACTAAATGAATTAGGTAAATCTAATTTTTTGTATAGCTATATAAAATAAAATTTTATTTTATATAGTTATTAATATCGGGAGAGGTCCAAAACGCCAATTTTTTTCACGTGATATATTAAATTTTGAGGCTTTTTAAATTAATAGTTATATGATACTATTTTGTTGTATTATTAATTTGTAATTTTTTTCTTAAAATATATTAAGTGAATAATTAAATAAATTATAATGGTTAGATAAAAATAAATATTTTTTTACAAAAAAAAAAAATAAAATAAAATATTAAAACAATTAAAAGGTTTAATATTCAAACAATTAAAAGGTTTATTTTAAAAAAAAAAATATTAATAAAATACTTTAACAATTATATAGATTTATTTATTTAAAAAAAATATTAATAAAATACTTTAACAATTATATAGATTTATTTATTTAAAAAAAATATTAATAAAATACTTTAACAATTATACAGATTTATTTATTTAAAAAATATTAATAAAATATTTAAACAACTATTAATAAAATACTTTAGAAATTATATAGATTTATTTATTTAAAAAAAATATTAATAAAATACTTTAACAATTATATAGATTTATTTATTTAAAAAATATTAATAAAATATTTAAACAACTATTAATAAAATACTTTAACAATTATATAGATTTATTTATTTAAAAAAAAATATTAATAAAATACTTTAACAATTATATAGATTTATTTATTTAAAAAATATTAATAAAATATTTAAACAACTATTAATAAAATACTTTAACAATTATATAGATTTATTTATTTAAAAAAAATATTAATAAAATACTTTAACAATTATATAGATTTATTTATTTAAAAAATATTAATAAAATATTTAAACAACTATTAATAAAATACTTTAACAATTATATAGATTTATTTATTTAAAAAAAAATATTAATAAAATACTTTAACAATTATATAGATTTATTTATTTAAAAAAAATATTAATAAAATACTTTAACAATTATATAGATTTATTTATTTAAAAAATATTAATAAAATATTTAAACAACTATTAATAAAATACTTTAACAATTATATAGATTTATTTATTTAAAAAAAAATATTAATAAAATACTTTAACAATTATATAGATTTATTTATTTAAAAAATATTAATAAAATATTTAAACAACTATTAATAAAATACTTTAACAATTATATAGATTTATTTATTTAAAAAAAAAATATTAATAAAATACTTTAACAATTATATAAATTTATTTATTTAAAAAAAATATTAATAAAATACTTTAACAATTATATAGATTTATTTATTTAAAAAATATTAATAAAATATTTAAACAACTATTAATAAAATACTTTAACAATTATATAGATTTATTTATTTAAAAAAAAAATATTAATAAAATACTTTAACAATTATATAGATTTATTTATTTAAAAAATATTAATAAAATATTTAAACAACTATTAATAAAATACTTTAACAATTATATAGATTTATTTATTTAAAAAAAATATTAATAAAATACTTTAACAATTATATAGATTTATTTATTTAAAAAAAAATATTAATAAAATACTTTAACAATTATATAGATTTATTTATTTAAAAAAAATATTAATAAAATACTTTAACAATTATATAGATTTATTTATTTAAAAAATATTAATAAAATATTTAAACAACTATTAATAAAATACTTTAACAATTATATAGATTTATTTATTTAAAAAATATTAATAAAATATTTAAACAACTATTAATAAAATACTTTAACAATTATATAGATTTATTTATTTAAAAAAAAATATTAATAAAATACTTTAACAATTATATAGATTTATTTATTTAAAAAAAATATTAATAAAATACTTTAACAATTATTTAGATTTATTTATTTAAAAAATATTAATAAAATATTTAAACAACTATTAATAAAATACTTTAACAATTATATAGATTTATTTATTTAAAAAAAAATATTAATAAAATACTTTAACAATTATATAGATTTATTTATTTAAAAAAAATATTAATAAAATACTTTAACAATTATATAGATTTATTTATTTAAAAAATATTAATAAAATATTTAAACAACTATTAATAAAATACTTTAACAATTATATAGATTTATTTATTTAAAAAAAAATATTAATAAAATACTTTAACAATTATATAGATTTATTTATTTAAAAAAAATATTAATAAAATACTTTAACAATTATATAGATTTATTTATTTAAAAAATATTAATAAAATATTTAAACAACTATTAATAAAATACTTTAACAATTATATAGATTTATTTATTTAAAAAAAAATATTAATAAAATACTTTAACAATTATATAGATTTATTTATTTAAAAAATATTAATAAAATATTTAAACAACTATTAATAAAATACTTTAACAATTATATAGATTTATTTATTTAAAAAAATATTAATAAAATACTTTAACAATTATATAGATTTATTTATTTAAAAAATATTAATAAAATATTTAAACAACTATTAATAAAATACTTTAGCAATTATATAGATTTATTTATTTAAAAAAATATTAATAAAATACTTTAACAATTATATATATTTATTTATTTAAAAAAAAAATATTAATAAAATACTTTAACAATTATATAGATTTATTTATTTAAAAAAAAATATTAATAAAATACTTTAACAATTATATAGATTTATTTATTTAAAAAAAAATTAATAAAATATTTAAACAATTATTAATAAAATTAATTATAAACATTAATAATAAAATATAAAAATATAAAAATATATTATTGATATTAATAATAAAGTATAAAAATATAGGATTATTTATTTTAAAAAAAATATAAATAAAATATTTAAACAATTATTAATAAAATTAATTATAATAATAAAATTATAGAATATTTATTTAAACTACATAAATTTTATCAAGTATATAAACATTTTAACTTTTTAATAATTATAAATTTTTTAATTAATAAATTTAATTATAAGTTTTTGTATGAAAGAATTTTAATGATTTTTTCTTTTGGAAATTCCTCTGTCATTTCATAATTATTTATTATTAAATAATATTTATAAAATATTATTTAAATTAGTTAAACATTCAAACCACAATTTAGAAAGATCACTTCTATCATATTTTATATTAATTAACTTGGCTTCTTTATTTTTGTATTTTTCAATTAAGATATTAATTTCATCAGTTTTTGTTTTTATTTTTTTTTTCATTCTCCAAATTCCTTTTATTTTCATTTGGTAATCATAATATGATAAATGTTCCTGTTCTTTTAATTTATTTATTAATTCATAAAAATTTGGTTTCATTGGAAATAGTTTATTTAAAGAATTATTGAGTGATTCTGAAGCATTATTGGTTATATGTTCAATATTATTATAATAATTCCAACTTTTCATATCGTAACCAATTAAATATGTTTCATAAAAATATTCTAAAAATTTTAAAAATTGACAAGAATTTTTTTCAATGGATTTAGTTTTAATTAATGAAAAAATATCCATTATGTATTCAGGGTTGATAAATGGTAAGTTTGAAATTCCTTTGTAATAATTAAATATTTTTTCATCATCGTTCACTTCATTACGGCACAATTCATTTTTTTTAATTTCTAATAAATTTTTATAATGCCAAATACAGTATTTAATATTTATACTAGGAAATATTTTTTTAACTGCTTTGGATATGCCTTTTTCAAAATCGCAATGTACATTTTTTGGTTCAGTTATAATATTATTATTAGAATTTTGTTTTAATTTATTGAATAACATTTTATATGTTTTTTGCTTTTTATTTCTTAATATTGCATAAGAAGTAGTATAAAAACTATTCAATTCTTTAACGTAAGTTCTAGTAATAAACACTTGTTGACTAAATTTAGGTGCGATATAAAAAGTACCATCCGCAAATATATCATTATTATATTTCTTAAATAATTTTGCTTGAAAAGGGGATTGAAAAATTACTAAATCAGAATTTTTGAATATCATAAAATCTTCATTTCGTTCAGTTTTATAATATTCAGATTCATTAGGAATTTCATTAAAAGTTGTTACATTGGATGGTAGTTTTTTATTAATACTTCTTAATATTAGAGTTTTAACTGAAATATATTCTGGACACGGATATATAAATCCCATTTCTTTAGAAATTTCATTATATAGTCTTTTTCGTTTTATATCAAAAGGATTTGAATGTTTTTTAATTTCATCTTTAATTTTATGTTTCATTACAGATAGGGATACACTGTATTCGTTTCCAGGATGATTATATAAACTCTCATATTTTAAGATTTCTTTCTCATTATTTAAAATAATAAAAGATTTACATTTATTGTTTTTTTTATATTCGGTACATTTATAAACTCTTGAATTATCTTTCCTTGAATGTGAAAAATTAAATTTATATTGTTTATTAATAATGATTTGTTCTTCTCCTTTATTAGACTCACTTATATAAATAGTTATGTTTTCTTCCATTTATAAATTTTAATATATAGTTTTTAATTATATCTTTTAAATAATTATATTAATTATCTAAATATTATTTTTTAATATTAATTCTGAACAATTAAATATTCAATTTTTTTTAAAAGATAAAAAGTATTTTAATTATTTCTTTTTCTTTTAATTTTTTTTAAAAAAAAAACAGATACATAAAGTATATATGAAAATATTTTAATTTTTATTATTTAAAAATAAATTATTTATTTAATGTATATAAAAAAAACTTAATTATTTATTTATTCTAAATTAATATTAATTATTTTTTTTAATATATACTAATAAAGAATTTATGAATTAATTAATTATTTTATTTATATTATAATCTAATTAATTTATTAACTTTTAAGTCTTTTTAAAACAACAAATATATATAGCATTTTTTAGCATATAAAGTAGAACTGGGCTTTCTACTGGTTGTTATGTGGCGACTTAATAATCATCTGGTGTCCGGCCAAACCCTGCTGGTATCTATTCTTGATCTGATTTTCCCGATAGTGTTTGGAGAAAGGGTAAAGGGGTTATAATGGCACAATTTCAGGTAAGTATTAATTCCGCTCCTACCATTATTGGATTGCCACGTATTTAATTTCTATATTTGATCACCCATGGCATCCTAGTGTAGTTGTATAGCCTATACTGTGAGGGTTACGAGTTCAATTTCTATAGGATAACACGGATGTTATTTGGCAAGACATGTCTACTGGAGCTACCTCTGCTTAGGAATTTGGAGCGCCGACGTCGTACTGATATAGTATAAGATATATATACCAAAGTATATATGTTCTTTACAAGCCCATATATATAATATGGGATAGACATGTGAATTCATATGTGTAAAAAACCTATTTATATATCTCTACAAAACGGTTGCTGTAATATATAAATAGTAATTGAAATGTGAACAACAAATTTTAATTTTTGAAATTTCAATTTACAGTTATAATTTAAGTCTTATAAAAATATTATTTTGTAATTTTTATTATTATTTAATATTTTATTTATAAATTATATATAAAATAAAAGGTTTAATTCTATTATTAATAACAACTAAAGTTTTAGTTATAATATAAAAAATTAATATTTTAAATAATATTAATTTAAATATAAATTTATAAAATAAAATTTTTTAATAATAAAATATAAAAATATTATATTGATATTAATAATAAAATATAAAAATATGAAAATATAAAAATATAATATTAATAGAAAAATATAAAAATATAATATCAATAATAAAATATAAAATATAAAAATATAATATAAATATTAATAATAAAATATAAAAAATAAGGTTATAAGGAAAATAATTATTTATCATTTTCCTTATAACATGATTGTCAAAAAAAAAAAAATTATATAAAAATATTTTATTTTTTATTGACCTTTTTAATTTTTATTTATTTATTTATTTACTTATTTATTTATACATTTATTTCTTTTTTACTTAAAATTATATTAAATTTTATGGCGTAATAATATAAATTTTAAAAGCCACAAATAAATAGATGGCTTATTAAAATTTCAAAAAAAAAAATTGGCGAAATGGACCACATTCATTAATATCTTAAATAATCTTTGATCTAATTACATATATATATTATAAATAATATTGTACGTAAGCCACATTTAGTGATATGAAATAAATTAAATAATTTATTATATTTGATTTATTTATTTTTTTATTTTTTATATTATTTATTTATATACAAAAGAAGAATAAAAGAGAAAAAGATTATTGGCAAAAAGTAAAACAATAAGAATTATAATAATGATGAAAAAACACTTTGTATTTAATTAAATATATATATATATATATTTAATTAATTTCAAACTATTTTACTATTTTTTTTTTTTTTTTTTTTTAAAAAAAAAAAATTATTCATTTATTCCTATGAATTTTATATGATTTATTATTTTTCTTTTTTTCTGTAAACCTAATAAATTAAAAATTAAAACCTAGTTTAAATTTTAACTTTTATATAAATTGCTTTACATATATAATAACTTTAATTTATATTCTTTAAAATTTCAAGAATACTTTTTTTTTTTTTTTTTCATAAACTAAAATTTACAAAAATGTTTTTTTTTTTCTTCTTCTTTTTCTTTTATTTTTTTTCTTCTTTTTCTTTCATTTCCTAAAAATCATAATAATAATAATAGTAGTAATAATAATAATAATAATAATAGTAGTAATAATAATAATAATAGTAGTAATAATAATAATAATAATAATAGTAGTAGTAATAATAGTAATAGTAATAATAATAATAGTAATAGTAATAATAATAATAGTAATAGTAATAATAATAATAATAATAGTAATAGTAATAGTAATAGTAATAGTAATAGTAATAGTAATAGTAATAGTAATAGTAATAGTAATAGTAATAATAGTAATAGTAATAATAATAATAATAATAATAATAGAAACAGTTTTAATAATAGTTTTTTAAATATCAATGAGTAAGACTCGTAACAATTAAAAATCAATTTAATTATGACTATTTAAAAGATGTTGCTTATTTTTAGATTATTTAAAAAAATAATCCTGAAAAAAGAAACTTTAATAAATAAAAAAAATTTTTTAAAACATTTAATAATTGATTTTTAATAAATAAAAAAAATTTTTTTCTAAAACATTTAAAAATTGGTTTTTAACAAATAAAAAAAATTTTTTTTTCTTTAAAAAAAAGCAATAAAATCAAAATAGGTATATTTTTTGATATGGTTATCATGGATATTGCCATTAGACAAAATGATTGTCAGGTTCTCCTGAACAATAGGATTGACCCATAGGCAATATAATAAAATTGTTCTAATGTATATTATGAAAGACTTGGAAGTCTTTGGTTACATTAAGCGGCTTTTTTCTAGATTCTATAAAATAGATATTTTCCATGCTTCATATCTTCTACTTATTCTACCATTATTAGCAATATTTTCAACAAGGGTTATCTTTTTTTTTTTATTTATTAAATATTTTTATTTTATTTTATTTTTGTCTTAATATATTATTTATAAATATTAATATTTCTATACATTTAAAATTTATTTATATGATATGTTTACCTCTCTATCAATATTATATTTTTTATTATTTATTGAATATGTAAAATAGTTTTATTCTTGATATTAATTTAATAATATGTATATTATCATTTTAAAAAACTTTAAATCATAAAATAAATAAATAAATAAATAAATAAATAATTTATAATTAATAAAGGATAGTCAATAAGTATTAACTGATCAATAAAACATTAGGAAAACTCTTTAAAATCTTTATCATCATCCCCTGTCCACTATATTAAAATATATAATTAATAAATATTTATATATTAATTATAAATATTATCATTAATTTTTAATAATATTTATTTTTAATATTTAATATTTTTATTTTATTTTCATTAATAATACAATTATTTTCATCATTGCTTTATTTTCATTATTTATTAATACTATTATTTTCATCATTATTTTAATTTCATTAGCTTTATCATTTATTTCAGGATTTTTTGTATTTTTTTAATTGACAAAACTTTTCGATCGTTGAAAATTTCTTGATATTCAATAATATCTATCTTTTTTTTTTTTTTTTTTTTTTTTCCTGATTACTTTTCAATGGCTCACTGCTTTGTTTCTTCATCAAGCCATTCTATCTATCTTTGAAATTCTTTTATATATAGATTCTTTGATATATTCAATCTTTTTTTTGTTTAATTTCATATTTAGTACTATCGGACAATTTATGATCAATGGAATACTTTATAAGGGCTATTGGCATCCAATGACCAACTAATTTTGGGTAATCCTCTAAAAATACTGATAATTATGAATGAAATGAAACGAATGGTTAAATGAAATGAAACGAATGTAGACGAGTGAGACTCGAGCACAAAGCTTGCGACTGCGTAGAGTTCGAGATCAGTCGAGAATGAGCGTATTATAATCAATGAGGGAAGATGAATGAAATAATAGAGGTATTTTTAGGGTTTTATTTTGATATAGTTTTTGATCTATTTTAGCATAAAAATCATCTTGTTTATATATATATATATATATATATATATATATTTTCTGGAATGTTTATTAATAAATATATAGCATAGTTTTAATATAATTGAACAATAAAAACCCTAATGTTTATTTATATATATAAGTCATGTGATTTCAATAAACGATAAAACAGCAGCTATGATATAACATAAATGAACGATAAAAACACTATTGTTAATTAACGATAAAACCTGTATTATTTATATAAACATAAGGCATTATTGATATATATTGATATATATGCATATATTGTTGATTGAATATCAAAGCTATGTTGTTTAATTAATTATAATAGCTCCAGAAATTAAATAAACAATAAGACAGCTATGAATTAATATAAATGATAGTGATTTTAGCATATTGTAAACCTAGCTAGTTTGATGATATTTGAGCATTCATTTAACATAATGAATGAACAAGAGTATATGTTGTTCAACTAGCTAGGTTTTGCATAACTAAGCTATATTGTTATTTAATATATATATATATATAAACGATGATTGTTATATAGATATCAACCTATACATAATATGCGATAAAACTGTATATTATTGATATATATGCGATAATGGTGTTGCTTATATATAAATGATATAGCTGGATAGTTTGATGCATATGTTGATATTTTTCGATTATATTGTTCATATATTAAATAAACGATATATTGCATTATTATTATAATATTAACTATTGTTGTTAATATTGTTATATAAACTATTGTGATGATATGCTGATTTTGAATGCCTTTTGATACTAAACTAGTTTTCAATGTTCATCAACAAACAATGCTAAAACATATATGATTAAATACAACCATGGCATATTTATTTAAGGCATTCAAAATCGAAACTGTTATTTATAGCATATATTTATATATAAACGATATGGTTTATAATATTAATAAACTATTATTATCGCATATTTGTATTTGAATGCCAACATATACTGATATATGTTTATTTATATATGTGTGTGCGATTAAAAGCTGCTGTTATATATGAATAATATTGCTAGTTTTAGGCATTCAAATATAATGATATAGTTTTAGCATATATATTAATTAAACAATATATGGTTGTTTTGATTGTATTTGTATGCCAAATATATGCAAATATCGTTCAAACTAGTATCCATTTAAACAATCATAGTTTATATATATATTTTGATGAACAATTAATGCAAAATGGCATACAAATATACAATATCAACATTCTGGACATTTATATTAATCAATAAACGATACAGTGTTTTAATGCTAAAACTATGCTAAAACAGTTATCAAATTCATCAAAAAATAAATAAAAAAAATAAAATAAAATAAAATAAATAAAAAATGCAAATCATACACATGTATAGTTTTAGCATAAATATAGCATAAAATACATATATTAGCAATATATGCTTATAACAATTTATTAATATATATCAAAGCTATATTGTTAATTAATTAAACATATTCATATATTGCTAATATATAATCATCCCAGCTATATTGTTAATTGAATATCAAAGCTATGTTGTTAATTGAATATCAAAGCTATATTGTTTATTGAATTACTTAGCTATATTGTTTATATAAAATCACGTGACTTCTGTATTATAAACAGTATAGGTTTTTTAACATATATATAGCATAAAACCCTATCATTTATATATATATAATTTCTGGAACGTTTATTAAAATGTTAAAAAGGGTATAGTTATGTATAAATATATGCTAAAAACCATATTAAACTAAATATAAAAATAATATAAAAATAAATAAAATAATAATATAATTAATTAAATGTCACATGATTTTCAAATATAGATATATAGTGTTTTAGTATTTGGTATAAAATAAAATATACAATAATCTTTAATCTCTGTAATTTCACATTTATATCTATATTTACATATCTATATCTATATCTATATATATGTATTAATTTTTTTTTTAAAAAAAAAAAAAAAATTTTTGTTATAATAAAAAGAAGTTTTTAAGAATGTTTTAAAATTAATTGGGTATCATTTAATAAGCAATATGATGAATAAAAAATATCTTCCCCTTTGATCATCGATATCTATTCTAATAGATGGAAATTGAATAATGAGTGAAGAAAAAAAAATTAACATTTACTTCTTTTTTTTTTTTTTTATTTTTTATTTTTTGGATATTTTTTAAATTCTACAAGTATTTGATTATTTATTTAATTTTAATGAAATTCTTCATGAAAGTAAAAATAAAAATAAAGTATATATGATATTAAATAATAATAATAATAATAATAATAATAATAATAATAATAATAATAATAATAATAATAATAAAAATAAAAAATAAAAAATAAAAAATAAAAAGTTCCAAGTCTGTTCATGATCTTTGAGTGCTTGAGATTTGCCAATATCTGGAAGAGCATATAAATTTAATACTAATAATTGTATGAAAATATTTTTTAAAAAATTTTTTTAATATAATATTTTTTTTATTATAAATTTTTTTTTTATTTTTTTATTTTTAATTTAAGGACACTCAAAAAAAAATTTAAAATAATTATTGAAAAATATCAATGAACAATTTATTTGATTGTTTTTCTTTCTTTCTTTCTTTTTTTCTTTTCTTTTCTATTTAATGTCATAAATTTGATGCATTAAATTATCCTTAAGTAGAATGAAGAAAAAAAAATTTTTTTTTTTTTTTTTTTTCATTTTTTGAAAATGTTGATTTTCACCATAAAAAAAAAAAAATTTTTTTTATTTTTTAATTTTTAATCTTTAATTTTTACGGCTAATAAAAATAAAAAAAATAAAAAAAAAATAAAAAAAATAAAAAGATGCCGTTCTTTTGAATGTTTCTGAATAAATTAAAAAAATAAATTAAAATTAAAATTCTGAACTTTAATAAAAGTAAAAAAAAAATATAAAAAATATAATAAATATAAAAATATAAAAATATATAAAAATATAAAAAATAAAAGAAAAAAAAATTATTATAAATTTCAAAAATACTTTTTTCATTATTTTTCATTATTTTCATTATTTATATTCTATATTTTATATTTTATATTTTATATTTTATATTTCATATTATATTTTTATATTATCTAAAAATTGTTTAACTATTAGTTATTTATTTATTTATTTATCTATTTATTTATTTATTATTCAATTATTTATTATTTATTTATTTAATATCTAATTTCCAAAAAAGGCAATTCCATTTGACATCTCTCAAATGAAAATTATTGGTTACATTCAATATTATTTAATTTTTTTTTTTCTTTTTTTTATGTCGATCAATTCATTTTCAAATTTAAATCAATAATAAATTAAATAATAAATATTAATTACAATAAAAGCTAATCCTTAAAGTTTATATTTAATTAAATTTAAAATAATTGAATAATTATAAAAAGAGTATTTATGAATAATAAATAATAAATAATTGAATAATAAATAATTAAATAATTAAATAATGGAATAAAAAATTATATAAATATGAGCCTTTTCTCCCAAATTTATTATAGTTTTTTTTTTTTTTTTTTTTTTTTGTTTTTTATTAACTATTTATATTTATTTTAATAAAGTAATAGATAATTTTATAATCTATAATTTATATATATATATATTTTCATTGCATATATATTCATATACATAATAAGAAAAAAAAATAAACCGTATAGAATAAATAATATATATATTATAATAATATAATATTCAACAATCAAACATAATAATAATAATAATAATAATAAATATAATATAGAGTAACAGTCATATTTCATAAAAAAGAAAAAAAAATGACAATATTATCCTCATATCTTTATACGATAGTAGCCATATTTGGCTTTGCTAAGGTTTATGCAGATTATACTAAAGAAGTTCTTACTATTAATGTGTCTGATATCAGTGACAAATTATACACCGTTGAAGGTAGTACCAGTACCATTGAAATGCAATATTTTGAAGGTAGTGCCAGCAGTGATTATTTTAAGGGTCAAATAAAGAAAAATAGTTCTAATGTTAAAAGAATATTTAAGGATGGTCACATCGAAACAAAAGCTAGATACGTACTTACTGGTACTGATTCATCTAATAGTCCATGTGATATCTTTATTGAAGACAGTGGTAAATACAGTGAAGGTCAAAGTATAATTACTAAACCAATTATTATAACTGGTAACAGTAAATTAGCTTTCCTTCAAACGGCTGATATTCAGGGCCGTGTTGAAGATTTAGGTAATGGTAAGAGAACGATTCATATCATGTGGAATGACTCAAATACCACTTTAGTTCCATATCCTCCTGTTAGAATGCCCGATTCAAGTAAAAATTACAGTAAGGAAATTTTCACTTTTAATATCAATGTAGGAGGAGGTATGGAAAATGTTTCAGGAGCTGATGGAGCTATGGCTATGCAAATTGGTTTCACTTGTGCTTCGAATACTAATCAATTTACTGGTAAGGGGGTAGATTTCTTCTATGATACTAGAATGCAATTTAAGGGTCAAGTTCAAACTTTATCCGCTCGTTATATTATGGAAGGTAAGGATGATGAAGGTAATAATTGTAAGGTTTATATTGAAAATAATGGTATTGATAATAATGGTATGGTGACTGAACCAACAATTGTTACCAATAATCCAAAATGGGCTTGGATTGAAACTGCTCCACTTCATGGTACGGCTTCTTTCCAATCTGGTTTAACTATTCATCTTTTCACTGTAAATGATCCATCCTTATGGTCTAACTCATCAAGCAATCCATCACCATCTCAATCACCATCTCAATCACCATCTCAATCTCAAACTCAAAACCAACCACAAAATCAAAATCAAAATCAACCACAAAATCAAAATCAAAATCAACCACAAAATCAAAATCAAAATCAAAATCAAAATCCAAACTTCCCCCAAAATAATCCAAACTTCCCACCATTTAATCAAAACTTTAATCAAAATAATCAAAACCATCAAAACCATCAAAATTTCCCACCATTTAATCAAAATTTTAATCAAAATAATCAAAACCATCAAAACAACCAAAATAACCAAAACAATCAAAATTTCCCACAATTTAATGGAAACTTCCCACCATTTATTCCAGTAAGTCGTGCTACTAAAAAATGTTCTTCAAAAATCACTTCTCAAGGATACAAGTGCTGTTCTGCTAACTGTAAAGTGGTATACGTCGATGAAAGTGGTACCTGGGGTGTTGAAAATAATCAATGGTGTGGATGTTAAAAAAGAACAACCAAAAAAAAAAAAAATTAGAAAAAAAAAAAAAAAAAAAAGAATGTTAAATAGTAGTAATTAATTTTTTCATCTTTAAAAAAAAAAAAAAAAATTTATTCATATTCATATGTAAAAATTGATAAAAATTAGAGTATTAGTATTGACTAGAATAAATAAAATATCAATCCAACTAATAATTTATTATTTAAAAAAAAAAAAAATAATAAAAAAATAACAAATATATACATAATGTATATATTTATGTTATTTATGTATAAATATTTGTTGACCAAATTATTGAAAATAATTAATAGTTTTTTTTTTTTTTTTTTTTTTTTTTTTTTTATTATTTTTTTTCATTTTTTATTTATTTTTTATAGTAATTAAATTTTTTTTTTTTTTTTTTTTTTTTAAAAAAAATGATATATATATATATATACATATATATATAATATCTGTATATAAAATATTATTATTAATACGTGTAAAAAACGATCAAAAAAATACTTTTTTTTTTTCTATTTAATTTACTTTTTCTTTCTTTTTTTTTTTTTACTAATTAATTAATTAATTAATAAATAA